>JAUZNJ010040815.1:0-10233 GCA_034780135.1 Jordanella pulchra | reverse complement strand
GTCTGGTGTTCTACTGCTTGGTTGGAAAGAAAGCCAGCAGCCACACGGCCCTTTCTGGAACCAGTTTGACACCCCTGACATGCTTTAAAAAAAAAAGCATCTTCAAGAAGTCTGATCTTTAGTTTTGAAAGTTTTATGTTTAAAAAGAACATTTTCACCAAATATAACTTTTTCCATTTTCTGCTTTAGGGTGGGTACATCAATTGTGAACCTAATTTCAATATCGATGTAAGAAAAATAAAAGCCTTAGAAAGACAGCAAAGAATGCCTACAGCTGATGACTATACAAACTTATAACGTAAGTTTTCCAATGTTTATAAAAATACTCCAACATTTAAGAAATATTAGCTTTAAAAAACAAAAACATAAAACTACATGAAAACCTGGAGCATCAGTCAGTGACCAATGCAATGTTTATAGACTGTGATGTATACTGAAATATTGGAAATGTGGGTAAAAGTCATATCACCAATATCATGTATTAATATCCAGCTCTAAAAGGCGCACTGATCTAGTTTTAATGGCCATTACCAACAGTAGTTTTATTTAGGATCTGATCTGTTCTATGAATTGAAACACAGCAAATTTGTCTAAACTCAGTTTTCATCCAATTATTAAACTTTGAAGAGGAAGGAAAATGTGCTGCAGGTTCTTGGATATAAGAATATTGTACAGATTATTGAATAAAAGTTGCATCCACTCATTCAGTATTTCAGCCCAGCATTATTCAGAAACATGTACTTTATAAATGGAACCTTCTGCTCGTTCTCTGCATTCATGGTTATCACTTATTTTATTATCATAATCATTGTTATATCTGTATGTTACCAGAGAGAGAGAAAAATATTTGATACTCGATATCATTTCTGATACTATGGGGAAAAAAGTCAAATAATTAAAAGTGATTAAAAAATATTTTTATTAATATAAAAACTCTCCTTTTAAAAAATGCTTTCTCAATAGAATCACAGATTCTATTAGTAAAGTAAATGTACAAATACATTTAAAGTGAATGAACCAAATATAATACAATTTGAAAATATGTTAAGGTTGTTTGAGTATTTTTTGAATGAGCAAATAATCTGCAAATTAACAATAGCAAAAATACACAAACAAAACTTGTATTTAGTTTTGATACCATGCCAAATCAGTATTGTATCTGTATGCAAAGTTTGAGTACAGATACTTTTCAGAGTAATGATACTCTCTTACCAAGGGAACAAGCAAATATTTTTCTATTCCACAAAGGCAAAACTTGTGTTCTTTTGCTCTTTTTTGTTTTTAAAAAAAGTGTATTCCAGCTAAAGCCGGCACAGCCATATTTGTTTTGCTTCAGCTTTCCGCCTCTGGTTGACGCGTTGACGTCGTACATGTCACTGCATTAGTCCGAAACATTTATGCATATGTTGGCTTCTGACAAGATGCAGCTTGGGGAGTTTGTGAATTCACAAGTCTCGCAACAATTCATTTTGATTGACAAGCCTATTGTGGATCGATGACAAGTTGCACCAAAATAAGTCCTACCACTAAAGATCATGGTATTTCTTTCATAAATTAGATCTGGATTTTGACCGAGCCATTTTATGAATATGAAATAAACTTAATCCAAACTATCATACTGTATGAATAGTGTTTGGATGTTCACACTGAAGGTGTTCAAGCTTAATAAGCTAATAACAGCTGTTGATGTCCCCACAGCATGATGCTACCACCCTAATGGTTCCAGTCTAATGTCAAGTTTTGACACTAGATTAAAAAAAAAAGGCTTATTAAACGCATGTTTTCTGCATTCCCTACATGGACTGTAACAGACTGGGTTTCATGAGGCTTTCTTACAAAAATGCCGTTTTTTTTATTAGTCCACTAAGGCCAGATTTGTAGCAAATACTACAGTGGAGTGAGAGCTGAAAAAAAGACCCTTGAATCATGGTAAGACACCAACACACCCCTCCTTGCCCAAGAGACTATGTGCTTTTTTCCCCATTCAAGAAAGGCTTCAGAATTGTGGTAAAACAGGTGAAAAGATTTGGGGGTCAGAAGTTCAGAGAGGATTCAGAGCTGATGAGTCGGCACCCCGTTCTGGATGTCTTTGAAAAGTAAAACCTGCCACACTTTTTATAACCAGAATCTTTTGATGTTTGCATTCTGATCACAAATCTTGCTCCTCTTGTTGGTGTTATAGAATAGTGGCTCCAATTTTAAGGTTTGCTATTTTCTTCTCATGTTTCATACATTTCAGGGTCCAGGCCTTAGGGTTAGGCGTTTTATATTAAACATCCCACCCACTCTAGTGTGTGCTAATGGGATCAATGCCCAGTTAGTGTTTGTTGAATCTCTGGAGTGGGATAATTAGTTGTCACTAACTTTTCTTTTATAAATTAGCCTATTAACTATAGCATTCAAGGGTTAAATTAGACAAAGAAATCCACTGGGTTAAAGTTAAAAGACTGATTTCATAATTTCTCCACAACTTTCTCCTTGGCCTGTCTCTTTTTTCATTTTTTTTTGGTTTTGTATTCATTCATATTCTTCAAATCTCGGAGACTGTCACAGAACAACTGTAGCAACTCACTAAGGAAAACAAATTGTTGTCTTCTGAAGGTAATAAATCTTGTTTAAGGGGTATCAGAGGGTTTATATGTGGGCTATTTATAAGAATTCCTTTTTAAAATCTCAATAACTGTGTGGGGTTTGTAATCGCAGCTTGATAAATATCTGAAGGGATACAAATACCATTCCCCTATATCTGCATGGCTGATATCAATGTGGAGTAAAAATTTAATCCTGGTACTTGAACCTGGAATATGGTATTACCAAATCACCCTTTAACCGTAGAGTGTAGTGATTAAGATATGGCTAAGAAATGAATTGAAGATCAAAAAAGGAGGACGAAAGAATGGAGGTTATAGTTAAGGGACTAAGTTGCTACACTATAAGGAGAATGGCTAAAAAGGATGTAAAAATGGAAGTAAAAACAGAAGAGGTCTTACATGCCTGTACTTCTATCAGCTCCTGCCCTTGTTGCTAGGTTACCATCAAGAGATGAAAGGGTTAAAGTATCTCGGGAGCAACAGTGACACAGTTAGCTGGTCTGCATCAAAAAAAAGAAGAAGAAAAAAAAAGCACGCACGCATACACTTGCAACTTTGAGACATACACAAAAAGATTATTTCTACAGTGTGGAGAGTATTTCCCCTTTCGAGATTTCCTTCGGTTTTTGTTTTTTATGAACCTAGAATGTTTCAGATCATCAGACAAAATCCAATATCAAACAAAGATAACAGTTGTGGCAAAAATCAATCTATAATTCCCAATTACATATCTTTATTTATCCTAATTACTTACTTATAAAATTATTTGCTCAGGTCTTTCCACCTGCAAGGTACTGTCTAGCTTATATGTTGTTTTGGGGCAAGAAATAATCCTCTCATAACAAGCCAGTTTAGGTTCTCATAACATCGCACAAGTTATCCTGTCATGCTTTGATTCTGAAAAAACCTTCAGACTTTAAGTTAAGAGTGTGGAAACAGTTTCAGACCAGAACAGACCTGAACCTCATGCTCTGACTTCTGTTTGTTCTCACTTTCTTTGCAAAGAAACAAAATAAATGCCGACTGAGTGAATTATCCATCAATCTCCTTTATTTAACTAGACGCTTAATACTTTTTTTTCAAGACAATAACCAAAATAAAAAAAAACTACAGGTATTTAGAGTATATTTCCATCTATAGGGAGGAGAAACAGCTCTCTGAGCCATGGGCATATCTGAATACATAAGTGCCCCTAAAAACCTTTAACATGCTCCATGACTTATATTGCTGTGGATGAATTATGGTCTTTTTATAGAGTTTTTTAACAATTCCTTATTGTTTTAGTATGAAAAGACTGTTTCAGTTCATCTCAGTTTTCTTTAGGTTCAGACTTTGACTAGGCCAATTCAAAACCTTCACTTTGCCCTTTTTCCATTAGGAAGTGGATTTTGTCTTTGATCTTTGTCTTGTAATTTGCAAACGAATTGATCCCTGGTGATTTCAATCCACCACATTCGTATTAATATTATTCATACCGAAGCAGCAAAAAAAATTATAATTATTAACCTACCATGACACCACCATGTTTGATGATGCTTTTTTTTTGCATTGCTGTGTTGTTTTTTTGTTTGTTTGTTTTTTACAAAAGATGTAACAGGATAAACAGGTTACAAAATGTTCCTTTTCTCTCCAGTCAGCAGAAAGGTTCAATAAAAATTTGGGGGATGATCTAAATGTTTTTTTTTTTCAAATGTCAGACAACTTTATGCATTTTTGGTCAGCATGGATATTGATCTTGGAATTCTTAATTTAACTATTTTTACCCAATTTATTTCCTTTCATTTAAACTTACCTAAATTTTGCTTGGTTTTCTTTTGCTCCCTACTAGATGAATTGTTGATGTGCTCTTTAGGTTATTAGGGCTGTTCCATTTTTTTCTTCAGCTGTGGTACACACCTTATTTCACAGGGGCTCCAAAAAAGTGTTTTGTGACCATCTTCCAGACCAATAGATGTACCGCACATGTCTTTGCTAGCAATCTTTTTTAAATTTCACCAGATCTTTAACGTTTAATTTACAGTTTATTTATAATCTAACAAAAGTATACCTAGTTTATCACATAGTCACATTTTTGTTTGTTTTTTTGTTTTGTTTTTTGAGGGGGGGGGGTAATTATTTTTCTTTTGATAAATTAAATCATCATTTGAAGAAAATCATGTTAAGCATTTCAAGGAAAAGAAGAGCCAATCTGGAGAGCAAGGCAAATATTTCTCCTATCTCTATGACTGAGTCAAAGTCTTTAGGGGAATCTGCCTGGTTGTATACAGAATGTCTTATTTTACAACCAGATATGCTTGTAAGCTAATTAAATGTGCAGCTCTTTATAGTATATAATCACAAAATAACAAATATGCTTGGTAATTCCTCAATTCAAAAGCAAAGGAACATCTCACACACTCATATTTGACTTAAAAGGTCCACACAGTGTTAAAAGGGACATTCGAAAACTTCAGAATCAAAGAACAAAAGGAATAACTCCATATCCACAGTTTGAAACTGACTGGGTGACATGTTGGAGTGCAGAGAACATTTTTTAACCCAGAACAGAAGCTTTTTTCCCCCTAAGCAGTTAGCAATCCAGGTGGGCCATCACACCCACTCATCATGACTCAGGTTTTAGACATTTAGCTCATCTCATCATGCGCACCAATTTGCCCTGACTGCAGTGGACAATGGATGGGAGTTCAATCTACTCACCTACGCTACAGACATCCAAAACTGAGCAGGGCATAGGTCCTGTGATAATGTAGGAGCCAAGTGTTGGAATAGTGAATAATTAAAGAAAAAATGAGCAAAGGTGGCAATTGATTTTTGTGGTGAGGATGGCGTGGGTGGAAAGCAGTTAGAAACACCCGGAGAGTAAAGTTACGCAAACAGAACAAAGAGCCAATATTGTACTTAATATTTTGTTAAAGAGAGGAAAAAAAATAAATGTAATTAGGCAATAAAAATACATCAGAAAAAAAATCCTATTGGTGTCAAGTTTATGTTGTGTTGTCATTCAAACACAGTCTTTAAGCTTGCCTTAAATCAATATAAAGCTTTTACAATGTGTGAAAAGCCTTAGAAGTTGATTATCCTTTCACTGCAGTGGTCTAATCTAAAAAAAACAACTTTTGTTTTGTTAACAAGACCAAAAAATAGTAAAAAATATATATATACTGGTCGATCATTTTTGTGTTTTATATCACCAGGTGGTCCACCAGGTTTATGGATCTTTTTTATAGGATTCATGCTGCCATGTTGTGTACAGACGTTCCAAAGGGTTTGGAGGTAAACAGGCCCACAACATCACAGATCCTGCTCTACACCAAATACTGAACATAGGGTGTTTTCTCCTTTTTATCCTTTGTTTCACTCCAACGCACCGATAGTCTTAGTTGTAGATGAAAAACTCAATCCCAAACTTATCTGACCATTTAATAATAATGTGTCTACCCTGAAAACATCTAACAGCTGTTGTAAATCCCCCAACGTTTGCTTAAGGTATCTAACAGTGAGCTTTGGAGATTATATTTCCTCTCTCTAATAATCCTATTAGAAATGACATCACATCATACTATTTGTCTGATCCCAATGGAACAGAAATGCATGGATCACTGTTCAGTTCTTAGGATTAATTTAAGCTAAAACCTGTTGGCTCCTCAAGCCTCTCGGTCCCACAGGTGGGATGGACAGTTAACGGGTTAAAAAAAGAAAACCGGGAACAAAGAAAAAAAAAAAAAAACAACTCAGTTAAACGTGTTTTAAAAGGACCACAATAATAATTGTTTGCTCAACTGTTAGTTTTGGGAAAACCATTAAGTCTTAACACGGGGTATTTTCCACACTCCATAAATGTGACCAATTCAGAGGATTGATTTTCCTAATTTACTTTAGTAGAAAACTTTGCTCTCCAGCAGTTAAAAAAAAAAAACAAAGAAACCAGGGTCTCCTAAATAAAGCCTGAAATAACAGATATAAGACTAACAAAATGACCATTTATTAAAAAGAGAGGTTACACTTTACACAAACCATTATCTATAAATGGTAAAGAGACCGTTTATTAATGATTAACAGATAGTTTATGAATGTTTGATTGATTTCTAAACTGCATCTAAACCATTTATCAAAGGTCAATAGATCATTTTTTAAGGTATTAAGCTCACTGATGTTAGGATAAGGCTAAGTTCAACATGATAGGGCAATATGTATTTACCTTTTAAAACCATTTCATAGAGGTTTATAAATGATTATCAAACATTAATAAACTTAATTATTAATAATCTTTACTATTTATAATCGATTCTTAAAATGATTTTCATTCTCAAATAAATCACATCTATCTTGTGTAGAACAGAACAAACAGAAACTGAAGCAACTCCAGGTAAAAAGACACATTTTGAAATGACCAAAACAGGTATTTTCAGCTGCATTTGTGTGACCATCCATAACAAGCCAGAGCTTTTGCTAAAGTTTTCTAAAGTTAAAATTATTTTATGATTTTGTTTGTGGAACTGGATTTCCAGAGATAATTCAACACAATTTTTGCTTGTCTTAATTGCACTGGAAATTTATAACAATAAACAGTTTTGAGGTTATTGTTTTTCCCCTCATCTTTCTTAATTTGTCTTTAGTCAGTTTTCATTTACATTCAAATTAAAGTAGTTTAAATTGTGTAAAGACTGAAAAAAAATTCAACCAGAATCAGCTATAATCCCCTACAGGAAGTAGTGCCTACAATCGATATAGATGTTATATATTAAAACGGGGAATCGGATTTTTGTAAATGTTGTAAAAAATATTTTTATACTGTTAGAACTTTGTGCCGTTAATTATAATTTTCTTTCATTTAAAGATCTGAAATCCTGCATTGCTAGGAAGCCATTAAATGTTTTTTTAATGAATAAATAGATAAGGACAGGCAGAGTGAGAACACGAGTGAAACACATTTGCAAGCAATAAAAGGAAGTGAAACTGAATCTATTAAAAACCAGGATACAATAAGTCTTAAAAATATAACAGGAAGACAAATTACTGAAAAAGGAGAAATATTAAAGACACACTTGCAACATAACCAGTCAAGGTGATTTAACATTATTTATATTTTATTTGCTCCATGCATGAAGAAAGCTTTGGCATAATTTGTATTTTACAATTAATTTCATGTAGCTTTTTATTTTGTAATGTTTCAGAATCAAAGTGACAAAAAAACATTTAGGTGAACAGTGATAACCACCATCATTAACTGAATTCTTAACTTCCTTGGTAAACAAATAACCTGATACAGCTGGAGCGTGCAAAAAAAACATAGAGATTTGCTTTGTTGGCAACAGGGGATTATTGCACGGATCTGATGAGGCTGAAAACTCATATCCTTCTCAGAGAGGCTATAAAGATTGCTTGGTTACCTGCTAGAGAACCACAACAATCCAAAGTCAGGGCTCTATGAGGTGAAAAGACAATACTGTACAATAAGAGCAGCAGCTTCAGGCCCTTAAATAAAGTTAAATAAACTGACAGAAGAAAAACGTTTCCCCTATGAGATTTTTCCAAAATTTCTCCAGTGTCTGACCAAGCTGAGCTCTAGGAATACCTCAAATGTTTTCCTTTTGTGGTTTGAAACAAATCAAAGAAAGTGTACATTTTATGATATATGGTGTTGATTAATAGTTGCTATTTGATACATATTTTAATACTGAGCCTTTTTTGGATTTGTAATAATACATATGGTATGCTAGTAATGAATTTCAGTTCAAAAGATAATGCAACACCTGATATTTCTTTAACAACAACAAGAATCCCTTGACAAGATCACTATTTTGACTTTGTCATAGCAAACCTGTAATCTGTACTGGATAAATGACTTGGATGCATAAACAAAAACAGTTTGTAGGTTTAGGTTTTTTACACTTGTGTCATTCTAAGTTTGTCCAAATAGGATTTTGTTTTATATATCTCATTTATAAAAATGTTCTTCTATGAATTTCCACATAAACCTCAAGATTTTTTGTAGAGGATTTGTTTTCATTATGAAATAGTTTTATTTACATTAAAACATCAAGGCTATTTCTAAAAGAGTTAAAGGGTAATGTCTCTTGGTGGACTTTCAGCACTCCCTTTTAAAAAGGACAAAAAAATGACCGAACAAAAAATATAAAAATAAATACACATAAATATAAATAAATACATGTATAAATGTCTACAAGAAAAGAATACACAAATTAATAAATATGTTCTGCTCATGAACAACCGTTTAACTACAAATGTCTCTGCACTAAAGGCAGTACCCAGTCATAGCCCAGGGATGTATGTAGGGAAGGTGACCTAAGTGACAGGTAAAAAAAAAAGGCAATAATCCAACCTAAGAAAAAAAGACAAAAATGACCAAGAAAGCTTGTGGAAAAACAAAAAAAGGACAAGGACTGCTTTATATATATGGCTTAGACAGGAAACAAACAATGTCCAAGAAACACTTACAGAACAATGATCAGTCACTCTTATGGATGACAGGTAAGAACAACACATTTGTGATGCAAAACTAAAAGATTCCTAAAACAAAACCTCTAGGTTCAAGTAGTAACAAGAAACCAAGAAAAACACACAGCAGCAGGACTATTAGTAGTAAAAAACAGGTAAAAGCCGACATGTCAAATGAGTTAGATCAAATAAGACATCAGAACCTCAAGCTGCAGATCAAAAAAAATCACACCTTTGAAGACAATATGACCTGTCATTCACTTTCTTTGAATAAATAAATTATTAAAATGTTTGATATCCAATAACAGTCCATATTTCCTGTACAGGTTGTTTTATTATTTACCATATGTCTGTGTTCTTGTCCATTAGCTTGTCAAAACTGCTTGACCCACTCTAACTCTATGACCCACATGGATTGATCTCCAAGGTGCTGCTGTAGCAAAACCCTTGTAGAAGCCTTGAGTATGGATAAGTATATGGATACTATCAATCTATAACTAAAAGCATGGAAGACAAGCACAAACAAATACACTGACATCAATCAGAGTCATCAGAGGTGTGAAAGTAGATCAGTGCATAAAGATCCGGTCCTCTGTGACAAGTAAAATTAGACTTTATCTAACACACAATTTTTCTCTTGTACACTTGTGGACATTGAGCCTGTTTCCCCCTCTGCCGCTGGGCTCTTTAGCACTTGCATTTTTTACAAACACAATGAGGAACGCATTGAAACATGTAGCAGCTCATAGCTCTTTAACCCTAGATTCAACTTAAAGGACAATGTTACAATAGACACCACAATGGCTGGGTAAGAGTGCAGAAAAATAAAACATATTAACATAACCAGCACTTTGTCTTACCAATTGTGAATTTCTTTGTGGTTTTACAAGAGTTGAATGACTTTTTCTACATATATTGGAACAAGAGTTTTAACTAAAGATGTTATTAGTGAAGTCACTGGTTCTAAGCACTTCCATGTTAACACTCTTCAGTTCAACAGCTGTAACTAAGGAAAGTAGAAAAAGACAGTTATTCTTAGTATAAATGAACAGACTTAGAGCGAAGGTATGCAACACTTGCAGGGATTTACTGACAGAAATGTAATATAAAAGCCAGTAAATTAGAATATTTTGAAAAACTTGATTTATTTCAGTAATTGCATTCAAAAGGTGTAACTTGTACA
>JAUZNJ010040814.1:0-10233 GCA_034780135.1 Jordanella pulchra | reverse complement strand
AGAGGGCTCCAGCCCAGGAGACCCACGACGCACTCTGCTGGATGGAAGATGGAGCGGCAGGCTCCGGATCCCAACAATGGGTTCTCCTTCATGGGGATGGATTGTGCATGTTTGACCACCAGAGGTGAATAGAGTACCCAAAAATTATGTTTAAGCAAGAGTAGAATTACATCATCATATTTTTTCTCAAGCATAAGAAAAAAGGATTTGTTGAAAAGTCTGCCCAAGTACTGAGTAACTGATCTACTTACTACTCATGATCATTAGAACTGGTTTAATGTTTTACAAATATTGTAAAGTTGAACAAAATATTAAGTAATATGCAAATTCTGCAGTTTTAAAGATTATGATAAAAATAAACATATAACATTTAGTAATTACAAAGTAAAAGTTTAGGTTTAATGAACACTCTTCAGAATGCATTTCTTTGAGTTATAGAACTTACAATATCAATAATTACAGTACAGACAACTATATTTTTACTAGCCCTCCAAATGAAAATTAATTCTTGAGAACAGAAAGAAGAAAGTGTATTTCTCCCTGGTGCATACTGTATGTGTTTAAAATAAGTTTGTTATCATTTAATGAAGTTACTCACTATTGATGAAGTAGCCAGAAATTTTACTCAAGTACGAGTAGTGATGCTTGATCATATTTTTACTCAAGTAAAAGTAAAAATTAAAATGCTGTAAAACTACTTCTGAAAGTATTTTTTCCCAAAAAGTTACTTAAGTAAATATAACTAAGTAAATGTAACTAGTTGCTACCCACCTCTGTTGATTACACAGTGTTGAATGCTTTCACAGTTATTATGTTTTTTTGTTCTGGATATAACACTGATGCACCATTTTCCTGATCAAAGAGGGACAAACAGGGCATTGCCTGGTTGAAAGTGAGCTATGGCAATGTACTTGACCCTTTTCTGGACTCATGCAGCATTAATCAAGTTCAGATCTGGTAAACAGCATCCCTCGATCCTCTGTGCTATCTTGCTACCGGTCCTGAGGCCTTCCTATCCTGTGCTGCTCCACTCCGATACCATACTGTCACACTCAGGCACAGGATGCTCTCAGAGATGGCCCTGTAGAAGTCTGTAGGCAGTAGAGAAATCAGTTTCAACTTCCAGAGAAAGAAGAGACATTTATCACCTTTCGTCACACAGTGGGAAGTGTTATCAGTCCAGCAGAGGTCAGAGGGAACGTGAATGCTTAGGAACGTTATGCTGTCCACATGCTTCACCGCCTCCCCATGCAAGCAGAGAGGAACATCTTCAGTCTGTCTGGACCTCCTATAGCCTATCATGTCGTCCTTGATCTTCCTTGTGGTATCAGACAGTTAAACTGTTAGATCTCAGACTCTATGGTATCATCGTCAAACGTCATCATGTTTGTGGTGCTGATATCAGAGCATTTGTTGAGCGCTTTACTTATGCAATGTGAGGTTATGCCATTTTCTTTTCATTGAGTCTTTCTCTCCTCTCATTAGTGCCACTGCTCATATAGACATATTTCTATGCGGTGCCTAAAGGTACAAAGGGATTTTAATGGGTTTCTAAATAGTTCTGAAGCTACTGTTTTGCATTGTTAACCAAGACTCTAATTCTTTACATGACATCCCTGCACTTTGCATCTATTTACCACCTGGTGAGTCAATATATAACTAAACTAACTCTTGCTATTCTGTTAATTCAACTGTTAGAACAATCAGTGTTGAGATCAGCTGTTCATTAATGTTTTATTTCTCCCTTCTGTTGTGCATTGTGAACTGGTTTTTTGAACATATAATATTGTACTTTTTTAAAGCACTTGTGCAAATATTGTGGGGGGTTCTATGCTTTTGAGCTTTTACTTATAGTAAGAATTCATTGTGCATTGTACTTAGTGTCCATTTAAGAAGAAATTTGTTGATCAAGCAATAACTAAGTTTTTTGGATTTTTCAGCCAACATAGTAAAGAGTCAATTGTAGTGTAGCTTTCAGCCTCCTTAAATGTCCTTTCTGACCCCTCGTCCTGGAGACACTTACTGTGTCATTCTTCTGAGGCCACACACTTACTCTGTGTTCCTATTAAAATGCCTTCATGGCTCTAGAAATATGACTTTGGTCTTTTCTAGAGAAGACAAGAGGAAAAGGCCAGGTGGAAAGTGAAATAAGGGCTTTAGGACTGGGTGGTCATGCTAAATCTGCAGTGAAATTTATGACTCCCCCCATTGTGTGACAGCAACTCCTTAGACCGTTTGTTTCTCTAACAAATTAAATTACTAGAGTCAAAAACAAAGTCAGCCTTTAAAATGGCAGATTAGAAAGGAGATGGTGATATAAGATAAGAAAGAAAAATGCAGATTTTATTTAGAAAAGGAGACAGAAGTGGATGTTAGAGTTGAGTGGAAGAAATATTCATATAACTTGTGAATCAGTTAATTATAACATTTAAAATGTGGCTGGATGTTAATTAGAAGCAAATAACAAAAGGGCCATATAAATGAGGAGCTTTCCATCAAAACTCTTTTGGATCTCAGGGGAAAAATTAAAGGCACCGACAAAACTCTCAGATTCGCAGGGAACCTCTGACATACCTGTACGGGGTATAGAAATGTGTCACTTTCATCAATGGAAACCACAAACACATGTGCTACATTGCTGATTATATAAAGCTGCAAATAGTTCTATTTTTTCCTGTAAAATGAGCCAAACAGCTGAAAGGAGATAGTTGAATAGAGGTGCAGAGGATGTAGATCATGACACCATCCAACCATCCTGGAACCTAAATATGCAATCGAATCCACACTCTGTTCATACACTGTAGCTGTAGCCTCTGCAGAAAAAGGTACAACGTTCTGACAAATGGTGCGTTCTCTCTGAGAAGTGGAACACCCTCCAACCACCTGATCCACAACTACTGACAAGTCCCCTTTCAAACTGCCTTTCTTCTCCGGTCAGAAGCAGACAAATTCATCCCTCTTGTCCTTAAACAATCACCTCTTTTCTTTCGCCTGTTGCACCAATGAAAGGTGGAGGGAGGCTCCAGGAGAGAGAGAGGGAGAATTACATCTGCCTGACAGTGCCACACTGTAGGCACTGGGTTAATGTCCTGTGTGTTAGGGCCCCTGGGACTGGGCGTCTGGGTTCCACTATCTTATAACAGAGCTGACAAAGAGCCCAAGGCTCAGCCCTCAGGAAATCTGAGAGGTGGGCTATCTAGGCCGGGATGGAAGGACAGTGGGAAGAAAGGACAAAACATCTCAGCTACTTAGCTCTTTTCATGCCCCATATATGTCAGTGTTTGCTGGAGCAAATCAGCTTTTATCTATTGTCCCTGTTTTCAATATACACCTTCAGTAGCAGAGGAAAATGCAGCTACAGTACCATGCAAAAATGCTTTTACTCTCTGACCCTTTCACATTTTGTCATATTATGCTCATCAACTTCATGTGATAGAGCATAAATATATAAATAAATGTAACATAACAGGGAAGTGACTAATTTCCTTGAGTCTGAAAAGTGTGCTTTGCATTTGAACCCCTGCTGAGTTAATACTACAGTCGTACGTAGCTCAAAGTGTTTTTGAAATATGTCTCAATTCTTTTAGAGATTTTCATTTAGATTTATGCCTGGAATTTAACTGAGCTGCTCTAACACATTATTTTGTTCTGATCTAAAAATGTATATTGTTGGATGTTTATGCTCCTGAAGCTCATTATGTTCTTTGCAGCTGCTTAGCAGAAACCCAGCATCCTATGTGCATCAGAAATCATGCACCTGCTTTTTTCTAATCAAGCGTCCTTCTGGTTAGCAGGGTGAAGGCAAGCAGCCCATGAACTCATTAAGGAGTGTTACCCTTAAGATGAAACCATATCCAAAGAAGTGTCTAAGGGCACTTTAGCACAATGCATCTATTGGGTTTAAAATATACCAATAGGAATGAAGACACGCTGCAGTTTTTCTATGCTCATCTTTTTAGGTTTTCTCATAGGATTTCCATGATATTAGCATTATGAAATCTTTCATCAACTTGGAACAGCTTCAACTCAAGATAGATATTCCTACAGTATGATGCATCCACCATGTTTTCTATTATCATGAGTTCAGTGTCAGGTGGAATGTTAGTTTTCTTGCAGTTAAGTTGTTAATTATGTTTTTTCAACAATAAATGTTCTCAGAATAATACTCTCATTGAGACAAAAAGAAAATGGTCATCCATGAAATCGAATGAATATACACTAAGTCACAGCTGTACTTGAGAGGTTGTGCAACTGTCAAAAAGCTAAAGAAGCTGGTGGCGGCTGGCTTTGATCGCCTTACACACAGAATGTATTAAAGTATCGAAAAACCAGAGTAAACGCTGGTAGAGAAAGAGACGAATAGCGGAAGGGAAAAATGAAATGATCTATCTGGCTGGCTCTGAAGCTATTTAAAAAGACCAACAGTTACTAGTTTGCTCATGCACAGTTAAATAAACAGTACAGCATCCAACAGAAAACTCATGTAAACTTCTTCTGGAGTTAATAAAGAGCATTAAAACCTAAGAAAGCCTATTACCTGCCAGATACATCTAAGGTAGAATAAAGGTTTTCTCATCAGCAGCTGAGGTTCCGGGGAAAAGGGAAGTAAGCAGCCATGTCTTTTGGCCTTTTTACAGCAGGAAAGGCCAGACAGAGCTTTCTGATGAGCAGGACAAAGGGAGGAATGCTGCATGGCAAAGGGGGTAATACCAGTCTATAAAATACTCCTCAGAGTAACATTGTGTTGCTCCAATGGTAGGTAGGCACTAAGTGGGTTGCAGCTTGGGAAGGGAGGCTCCACTGCGACTTCTGGTGGAAGTGTGGGCTGGGCGTACTGCATGTTTGCAACTTTAAAGAGAAAGAAGCAAGCTAGCTGCTCAGGGAGTCGAGTCAACTTGTGCAGCGTTTCTGGCTCCTCTTCTCATCTAGTTCTGCAGCACATTAGGCTGGGTGCTTGTGATCCTTTTTAGTTGGGCAAACGGAATTGATCCGGCAGTCGGTTGTTTTGCAGGACAACACAATAGAACTTTTAATAAGAAGGATTGTTGTGTCTCCAATTCTCTTGGGGTTCCCTGTTAATCAAATAAAAGGTGGCTCTTCTCGGCACACTTATTCAAAAGGGCAGTCAAAGGCTCTGCAGACAATCAGTTCTGCATGCTCCATGCTTTTCCTCTAAAGGTAATGAATGAAAAGGGTTGCGACAGCTTTCAACCAACCCAATGAGATTGGCACCATGCTTTTAAGCGTGGCACTCACTTGTATTCCTCTCCCAGTGTGAAAGATTGCCAAAGAGGAAGAACAGCACTTGTTGTTGTCCCTAAATAACTTGTGGTATGACGTTAGAGCTTCAAGGCATGCTGGGTGATATCGTTACAGTTTGGTTACAATTATCTAGCACTACAGAATGCGTTTACAATGCCAGAATCTGGTTTAGGGAGCAGATCGCCCTGTGTGAACCCAATCCAGGCTCCTGAAAACAACCGTAGAACTGTGTTCTTCTTCTGTACAACTGACCACATGAATAACAGACAATAAGAGTGTCTACAAACAGGGAACTGAAACCCTATCACCTGAAAGACAAAGTAACTCTGTCTTTCCAGTCCGATTTTCAAGGCAACAGAATGCACCATCAAAGCATAAAAGCAGCACATTTGAGAAGAAGATGAAAAACAAATTAAGACCAGTAATGTGAAGATGAAAATAATAGTAGCTACAGTATGTGGAGATAGTTCACATGAAGGGTGACTCCGCTGATTAAAAGGTGTGGATTTTCTTACTTTAACCTCTGCCTGGAATGGATCAGCAGTGTTAAAGAGCCCCTTAAGGTTCACAGACATTTTTGATCCATTCCACCATTAAAAAAAACCCAGTCTGTAAACAGCAGCATCCTGCCACTACTTTCCTTGCTTCCCTCCTTTGCACATAAAACAAACAACTTTACTGCATGACAGCAAGACTCTTTGGACACAAGAGACTCAATCACTGTGCAGAGTTTATGCTGGAGGCCAAGTGTCTTTGCTGTTTATGTTGCCTTTTAAGTGACCTTGAAGTGACCTGCAGAATATACAACAGCTCAGAGCAGGGGTCTCTTTGGCACTGAATAAAGCCCCTGGGGAAACAAATGAGACAACAAGATGAAATCTGAAGCATGCTACACCAAGAACATATAACAGACAGAAAGAGGAAGCCTTGATGACAGACAAGCAAGGGGAGTTGATAGTAACAATCTGTGAGAGAAACAGGCAAGAGACTATTGAAGGTTTGTGTTGGCTGGTTTTGATAATGAAGCCGTCTGAACCCTTTAGCACTGGCTGACCCAGCAAAAAGCTTTTACAGCCGATTTTAAAGGATTTACTCGTTAGAGACCATTTAAAACTCTAACATGTACTGTTCTGGAAGATGTTTCTCATAGAAGCCCAATGGTAGCACAGGACAGCATAGACAGCCACATTAAATACTCTTCTACATTCCACTCGTAATAACAAATAATGCCTACCGCTTAGTGATGTGGTGCTCAAGACCAACCACACTTCCCATCTTGTCCTTGATCTTGTCTCAGTCTGGACTGTGTTTTTTTTTTTTTTTACTCTGATCTCATGATGTTTTTTCTCAAAATCACTGATGTTTGGGGGTTTTTTTTAAACTGTAACTTAGAATGAAACTCCTGGCTGTAGCCTCTCCAAATTATCTAACCGTTTTAAGTAAGAGCTGAAGGATTCTTGGAAGGATTTTAAAATGGTCTCATGTTTGTTCAGTCTAAGACTTGGATTAACGTCACTCAAAGGTTTAGTTTTGACTTTGCCTCTGCATCGGTGTTCTTGACTTCAAAAATGACCAGCAACGTGTGGATTTGTAATTTTGGCTCATCTGCTGTATTCACTGAAAGCCAGCTGACCTAAAGTAGGATCAGAACCTCAATAAATGAGAATACAGGCTATTATAAAGTCTCTTTAATCATATTAAATAAAATTTAATTATACATGACAGTTGTTCTTTTTTATCTCAGTAACTAATCAAACTGCAGACCTATTAAAAATAATCAAGTAATGCATGTACAGTGTTCGTGATTTACTCTTTTTCATGCTGAAAGTAATTTTAGTTCTTGTAAATCTAGTTTTAGACAAACGATGTCTGAGCTCAGTCCGACATGATATGACATGAGGTTGATTAAACCTAAACAACAAATGTTAACTTGGCTTTACTTAATAAAACTAAATTTATCAACAAAAAAATCTAAGCTGTCTTAGCGCTTTACTTAAAACCGGTTTAATGCGATGCATCCTAAATATACTGACCAGACTTTGACATTTGCAGGGGAGGAGTTTTAGTTAAGATGCTAATGTGCTTTTTGACAAATTATTTGTTTTTGACTGTCATTTGTCTACTTTTTTTCCAGCAAATTTTAGTTATTTTCGGAAAGCAAGGCTTTTCCTACTTACATACCTCCCATGATTTCTTTTCATGTACAGGCATTCAATGTCAATAACAAAAATAGTCTGCTGTGTGTCCCCCGATGACATGTCAGGCTTGTTGGAGACTTCTTTTAGCATTTTGCATTCTGCTTTCAAGATGCATCTACTTGAAAAGCCAACCCTGGGAATGCTACCAGTTGTTTTGAATTTCCCTCCATTCACAGACCATTTTATTTAAACTTGCAGGACTCATCTCAAATTACTCGGAGACCCCTTTAAATCCTTTACCAAACTCATGAGCTGCCTGTACTCAGACAGCTCTTAAGATCTTACCGTAATGTTTACTGTCACTTCAAACATTAGGAGTGCACCAAACTAATGGTCTAACCTTTAAACAGGGAATACCTGTTTTAAAATGATAATGAAATGATAATGTTCTCTTCATGTGCACCTAATGTATTACACCTTTCAGTAAGTTTTTTTTTTTTTTTTTTGAGTGGCAATTAGTGTATATGTTGTAATTTATGCCTTACCAAAAAAACAAACAAATTTTCAATACATTTTACAGAAATTTTTTTTGATATAATTATTTCCTTTTATATGCGTTGTTCAAGTTAGAATTATTAAGTCAAAACGAAAACACAGACAGGTATAGGATGTCCAGATTTTTTCACATGTGTAAATAAAAAAAAAAATACATTTATTATCTACGTGTTAGCCAAGAAGCACTATATTATTTCTTCCATAAGTATCAGTTCATTCCTATCTTATAATAAGCTAAAAAATAAGAAATTGATGCATTGATAATTTAAATTATTTATCTGAAACATATCTTAGAATGGAAATGTGTATATTATCAAATTACTCTTATTGAAACTTTAACTTATAATCAGTAATTTAATTCATACTGAAACTTTTTGAAATTTTGCATCTCTATTTAAATGAATGATAATTTCACCTTTGTACTGTAGTTATACGCTTCTGAATTTCTGAATATATTCTCATTTTCGAGACTCATGACACCAAACAGGCAGGAAAGATATAGTGAACTTAATCTCTTTATTTATTAGAGTATAAAGGTTGACCAGTTCAGACAAAGCGCTTCAGCTAAAAATATACTCAGAACTTCAATAACAGTATCCATATCATAAATCAGAGAATATAGACGAAAGAAGAAACAATAGTGAAAATAAATTATCTGAATAACAATATTAATTACAATAACAATATTTATAATAAACAGTGTTAAAATTAAAGTTCATAAACCTTTTTTTTCCTCTAGTGTAAAACTGCTCTCAAAATTGTCCATGAGTCAAAAGGCCAGCATATTTTAAGAGGTGAAAGGATTTTTTTTTTTTTAACTGTCTGGGATGCTCCCCCAGTCTCACACATTTACAGTATTCACAGTCACTATAAACCTGCTCGGCACACGTTGAACCTGCTTTATTCAGGCAGTCAGCGGCGACGAAACTATATGGTGCAAAAACAGTTTTTATGTGCCTGGCAAAAAAAAGAGAAGGCCCAAAGCTTTTCCAGCACATTCGGTACCTGTTGATAAAAGAATAAAAGCGCCTTTCTTTTTACAACTTGTGACTGGAATAATCAATCAAGACACATAGGAGATAAAGACGTATCCATTGCATCTCAACAGGTTTTTTTTTTTACACCCTGTTCTTTACAGTCATATGCAACCATTTTCCAATGTTAAAATCTCTGCAGAGGCCCCCCTCCTTGGCCTTAGCCCATCGCTGTAACCATGTTAGAGTGGTGAGGGTGTCCAAATGAAGGGTGTATAGGGGTGGGCGTGGGGAGCATGTGTCCAGCATGGCTAAAAGGTGGCAAGTGGCCCATGGTCATGTGACCAGCCAATGATGCTGCACTGAAGGAGTTCTTGTCATGCAGACTTTTGGAGAACTCCTCATAGCTGTCGCTGGCTCGCTTGTTCTTTTTGGACTTGTTAGACATCTTTCGATTCCGAGTCTGTATTCCCTCCTTTTTCATGGTGAGAGGTCGGTTCACCTGCAGAAGGAAAGGATCAAGAGTGGAGGTCAGTAATGCTCATTGATTAGCATAGATCAGCATAAAAACATACAGGAACTGATTTAATAACAGTCATAGGAGTGAAACATTTACATCTTAAGGCAAAGGTTCAACACTATTCTTTGGGACATAATATAGATCTGTGGTGTTCAGGCATGACGCAGTTACTGGTTTTCAGTAAGATTTTCTTTGATGAAGATTCAAAAGCTTAAGTTTCTGTTAATAGGAGCGCACAAAAGCGCCTAAGCAACAAGAGTTTGCTCAGCTGTATAAAACACACAGATCTGGATCTTCCAACTATTGCTGTGCACTCACAGTCTACTGACTAGAGGAAGGCTACTGCACTTTCTCTTGTTCACAAGACATGTGGGTGAACAATACATCTCTGCAGTAAAACTAAAGGAGCAGCAACTATCTTGTCTATTAACCAACACTTGGTCAGCATGAGCAGCATGTTAAGCTTCTGACTCTAGGGTGGCAACCTCAGCCGATTGTCCCACCAATTAACCAGCCAATATCAGCATATTGTACTTTGATAGTTTCTAAAGAACAACAGAGAGCAGTAAAACTAGTACCTGAAGTAAATCTGTTTAAGTCTATCAAATCCAAAATAGTAACAAATACATGTGTATAATGAATTGGTTGTATTTCAGAATAATAATAATCAATTAACATTAATGGCCACAAACAAGGAATTTCTCATCAGTCTTTCTATCCACTTGCATCGTAATCCACAACACCCAACAACCTCTATTTCAAGATAAGACAATCACCTTCCACC
>JAUZNJ010040813.1:0-10233 GCA_034780135.1 Jordanella pulchra | reverse complement strand
AGTTATAGAAACTTAATGAGTCAAAGGAAATGCAAGCACTCTTTTAAACAGGTGAATCTCACAAATAATCTCAAATTTTTTATTTCTGTTGTTTTTTTTTACCTCATGAATATGATTATATTATGATGAATAATTAATAAATATTACATAATAGTTAACTATTAATAAACCACAAAAAATACATCTTAATGTATTTTTCTTCAAAATGGGTATAGTTATATATAAAAAAGGGAAAAACGATAACCTGTGGCACACCTCAAGGGTGTGTTCTTGGATCCTAGTGAATTAAGAATTAAATTAAGAGAAACTAAATAAAATAAAAAAGACATTAACAATCAAAAAGAAAAGCAAACTTACACTCTCATTAATCCAGAGCTAAGTAGCAAATAAGCACAAGTACTTCTCCCTTAATATTTTTTAATGCCATGTTTTGCTAATGTTACACTAATGTTAATGTTTCCATTAACCTCAACTTATCAACCCACTATTGGTTTAATTTCTTTTTCATCAGGATCTGGATGAAGAACCTATAAAATGAGACAAAAATCTCAATATACACCAAAAATCTAAATTTAGTTTTAAACCAAGTTAAGTGGCAGAGATTTACCTGTAGGGGGATCAGATGGAAGCAGAGGAGTTTGGTGTTTGAGGACAGGACTTTGCTGCCTCTGGTGTTTCTAGCATTCTGCTACCATAAATTTCTTTTGGTAAATTTAATTCACAATACGATCAAATCGATAAAGGTAAAATACATGTTACTTGTCTTTAAACCAGTCGTCGTTCATCACTATGTTAAATCCAAGACTATTTCTCTAAAAAATACAAAACGTTGTTATAATATATTTTTAGTTTCAATGCTTTGGTTGCCTTTCCTTTGTTTTGTTAAGATTATTTTACAGTTCGAGCAAATTCAGGACAAAGAAATCCTCCAGAACAGTTTGCTACTCGTTTTACGTGCATACCAGGTTGACGCAGACGTTGATCAGAGAGCGAAGGTGTGGGAGGAAGGAGATGATTGGCTGGCGCTGCAGCGTCAGACAGATTCCCTCGATCAGATTGCTGGCCGCCTCCCATTCCACTTGTCTCCTGGAAAACCAGGCAGTTTAACCGAATGACAGAAAAAAAAAAAAAAAAAACAGAGCGCATTAAAGCCACACAATGTTTCATTTTGAAATCTACAATGAAAATCTCTTATTTGATCACTTACCGCTGAATTACTCTCCTTACATAGTTTTTATTTTCTGTATTTTTGTTCAAAACATGTGAAGACAATGACAACAAACTGAAGCTCAAAAACAGCAGCAGCTGCGAACATCTTAGATCAGTGTTCCCTCTGAGCTCCTACGCCATCGCATAATTTCTTTTTAATATTCCTCTTTTTTTTGTCTTTTTGCTCATCAAGGTTTCTTCAGTAACCAGAACCTCAATAAACCAGCAGAAGAGGCCAGAAAATCTAACATATGGAGCATTTTTTAACCATTTTTCCCTTAAGTCAACCTCCTTGTTTCTTTATTTTACAATCTATCTTTTTTCATCTTCTACATCATTTCAGTTATCTGCTGGTTACATGATATTGAAAATCGTCTCCTTAACTCCTTCAAAAATATTTCTTGTCACTTTGGTCTAATAATTTGGCTGTTTTGAGGGAGATATATTTCTAGGTTGATGAAAAAAACTAGAAATTGACACTAGTGTTGTTGCAAGCGACTGAAGTGTTGGAATCTGACTACATGCGGCAGCAGAATGTAGGCTAACGTCTGTTAGCAAATGAAAGCATTTATATCCTGATTCCGTCGTGATTAAATGGGTCAAAAGTAAAAGCTACAAAGCTGAAAGGCAAGTTTAGAGACCTAAACATCTTATTGGCCAGAAAACAGCTGGTCACCATGGATACGGAACGCAGGGGAGACGAGTAGCTGACAAGAGTTGATTATCAAGAAAAAGTAGTACAGTTTAAAGAACATGCAGTTCAGGCAGAGGATAGTATAGCATGAAAGTGGGTAAAAAAGTGATTACATTTTCATATTTTCCTATCTTAGACTAAATTAACTTTAAAGAGATTTTAAATGAGAATAAGAAAGTGTCTGCTAGTTTCACTTGATCAACCCAAACCTGCTCTGAAAGTCTGAGCCGCAACAACAAAACTTTCAGGTTCCACTAATGGGAGTAAATAAAAACAAAATGTGACAAAATATCTTCATATTTGAGATGAACAATTAGAGATGTGAAGAAATAAACTTTTGGTTTCATGTCAATTAATAGTTTATTCGATTCAAATACGTTCCATCAGATTAAGAGAGAATAACCTTGTCATCCACTAGAGGGCGCTACTAATCATTTGGAGTCTATTATTACCTAATGGCAATAATGATGCAGAATGCACTTTATATTGTTCTCTTTTGTAAACATAAACGATCTTTATTTAATTTTGGAACATAATAGGTTCCTGTTTTATCATATCTTCTAAATATTTTTGGTTGTATCTTATAAATAAGATTAACAATGTAAAAAAAACATTTTGTGTTTATTCTGTCAGCAGTTATTACAGCTGGTATATTGAAAAGTTTTAATATAATAATGTACTCCTTTTTTTGACTCAGCATATTGTAAAAAAGACTTCAGCTTTTTATCCAATAATTGTTAGTTAATCGATAAGATCAAACAACTTTAGATTAATTCATTAATCAATAACTTACATCCTTAATTACAATCATAAATTCCTATTTGTGTTGTATTAACATTTTTAAGACCTCTGACAGATGGATTTAAGACATTTTAATACAAATTAAGGATTTATATATTTAAATTAATGAATTTAATTTTTAGTAAAACTATATAAGGAGAAATGTGATCAAACCAATGTGATTTTTACTACTGATTTTTAAAAAATTGCAGTTATCGTCTCAAGGAGAACAGTCCACTGCTAAGAAGGAACACTGCCGCTAGTTCATTGTGAATCCACACAGTACACACCAGAACACCTCACATTCAGCCTGTGCAGCACATTACAGAAGCAGCCACTTACGGTACAGCAATCCACAAAGACACCTGGAGGGACGACAGTGCCAAGAAGCGGTCTATCTACTGCACACGCCACGGCACCACCGTCACAGCACGATACGGAGAGCGACAGAGAAAGGAGAACATAGGTTCAACAGACCTGGTGCACAGTGCCTGTGGGCGAGCGCACCTGAGCGTGGGCATCTTGTGGATCTTGTTGAACATGCGGTCCAGCCTCTTTAGGATGAGGATGAGGGCGGGGCGCACGGCCTCCGACGACCAGTCGGTGATGGGGAGCATCTCCATGATGTAGCGACGCAGGCCCCGGCTCTCCATGGTCAGGGTGTCGTAGGGCGCCAGCTTAAGGAGGGCGTGGGCGATTTCCGCCAGCCTGGGGGGTGAGGGGTGGGGGGGCAAAAACGAAAAAAGAAAAATGGTTTCACAAAACGTTCGTCCAGACTTAAAGTTCCAACATAAACTTGGTTTGGTTTCGAAAGAAGAGAATTCTTCAAATAGGCATTATGTAAGAGTACAGAGTTTTTTTAATGATACGGCCACCTGTGGCCAAAACACAGAACTGCAGCACTCTTCTGCTCGTCCTCGTAGCTTGTACTTAACAATTCAATAATATTTTTATTATCCAAAAAGGGAAATGAAATGTTGTAGTAACTCATGTTTTGTTTTCTCTTAA
Organism: Jordanella pulchra; assembly: GCA_034780135.1. Taxonomy (NCBI): domain Eukaryota; kingdom Metazoa; phylum Chordata; class Actinopteri; order Cyprinodontiformes; family Cyprinodontidae; genus Jordanella; species Jordanella pulchra. The sequence continues at coordinate 6,542 of JAUZNJ010040813.1, read as the reverse complement.
CCAGTTGTAGTAGGTGTTGATGCTGTAGGCAGGATGGATCTTCTGTATCGGTTTGTCTTGCACCGGATTTCGAGAAGCCTCTTACTGAAGACACTGTGTTGTTTTTTAAAAGTCTTCTGAAGGGGATGCTCGATGTTGTCCATAATCTTCTTCACTTTATGAGTAATTCTCCTTTGTCAAATAATCTCCAGAGGTTCCAGAGGAGTTCTAAGAACAGAGCCTGCCTTCTTTATTAGCTTGTTGAGCTTTTTTAAGTCATTTGCTCGGATGCTGTTACCCCAGCAGATGATGGTGGAATAGATCACACTCTCCACAACAGATGTATAAAAAATATGTAGCATCTTTTTGCAAATGTCGAAGGACCTAAGCTTCCTTAGGAAGTCCAGTCTGCTCTGTCCCTTCTTATAGTGAGCATCACAGTTGTGTCTCAAGTCTAGTTTGTTGGTGAACACCAAGGTATTTATATTCCTCCACAACCTCCACATCTTTTCCCTTGATGTTAACAGGATTAAACTTGTTCCTCCTTTTTCTGAAATCCACAATCATCTCCCCCTGTTTTGCTGACATACAGGATCAGATCATTGAAATCTTTTTTAAAACTTTTTTCATCTTACCTTTCTTGCCAATGGTGTCTGAGTTGAGCTGGATGCCAGACGTTTCTAAGTATCCTCAATATCCACTTTGAATATAAGGTTTGTTTGGTCGGACGCAGTTTGCATGGACACAGTTAAACTTCACATCCGCTGAACAACATGGGAACTTCTGACTTGAAGTAAATCCAGGAAAATAGGCTACAGGCTTATAGCGTTATTATGCATCAGTGCTGAATTACAAAGGTATCAGCTCATCAAACCATGTTTTAGTCATAAAGGCTCAAATAAAATGGCTATTTTAAAGATATTTTTCAGTAAGAACTTACATAACGGGGCATGCAGGTGGCGCAGTGCTTAGCGCACACGACTAATGTACGGAGGCCTTAGTCCTTGACACGGGCGACCCAGGTTCAAATCTGGCTTGTGGTCCTTTCCCGCATGTCCCTCCCCCCTCTCTGATACCCCCTTTCCTGTCAGCCTACTGTCTGAAAAACGACCCACTAGTGCCTTAAAAACCAAAAAAAAAAAACAAAACAAAAAAAAAAAACAACTTACATAATGGCTCTTTATCTACAATATTTTATGCCAGAAAACAATAAATAGTCTACTCTTTATAGATTTTCAAAAAGCTTTCAAATGTATTCATTAAAAACTGTTGTATTTTCAGTTATTAAAAGTAAGAGTTGAAAGGAATATATAACACTTTAAAGGCTATTAATGGAATCAAGAAACTTGTGTACAGATCAATGACTACAGAATAGGCTTGATTGGAATACTCTATGTTGTTAAACAAGGTGATCCTGTCCTCTAGTCTTTCTGTATCACATAGGTATATATGTGACATTATAACAATATTTAAGGTTCAGATTGGAAGTGAGAGAACGGGAAATAATAGTCTATATATCACTGTATGCAGATGACATCCTTATTATTGCTGAGAATGAACCTGATCTTAACACTTTAAGTGCTGTTTATTTCTGGTGTAAAAAAATAAGGTTTAAGAAGACAAACACTAGCTGTGTTTCCATTAAACCATCAACCCCCCCAAATTGTCATTCTGAAAAAAAGAAATTATTTGCTCACTTACAGTTTTAATTGTATTTCTTATTTAACCCTTTTAAAACCGGAGCTGTTGCCGGCGACAGAAAATGAAACACGTTCTTTGACTCACTGTAACTCTTTGACTGTTTGTGTTATTGACGTTATTCCAATGGAGATAAGCTTAGAATTGCAGCTTTGCACAGATATTTGGTACGTTACGGTACTCTGAACCGTTGCTGCGCTGTACAGAGTTTTTGCAGCAGGAAAAAAGAGCAGATTGGGAGTGAGCCAGCGGATAATCAAGAGCGTTTAGCAGTAATTTGGCAATTTATTGTACAATTTGTGTCACATTTGGAGAAAAAAAAAGTGAACGGCAGAGAGCAGCCAGGGAAGGAAGCAGTACTCCTTCTAAAAAAGGAGCAGCCCTTAGATATGTGAGGAGTGTGGAGTTGGACTCTGCCTTCAATGGACAGAAGCTGCTTCAAAACAGCATGGTGTATAAAAACGCTTGGTTATTACTGGACTTTATCAAGCTGCAGGCATTAAATGATATTTTGTGTTTATCAAGGAAAAACTTGATGAAAATTCAAATATTTTTTTTCTCACACAACTGAATTATTTATAACATATAAAAATTTCAGTTTCTTTGGAGATATTAAAAGTTATTCTTGTCCTAAAAAAGGTGTAAAATATTTCACTGATAAATAAAGAGAAAAAGTACCAGGCAGACTGTTACTATTACAAGTGTTAAAAAGTTTTAATGGTAATACTGCAGTTAGCATTTTTGAAATTAGCTTAATGTTGACATAATTTTGTACACATATGTAATGGAAATTAAACTATTGCCAACATTTAAATTTTGCTTTGGGCCAATCATTTTGTCCATTGCTAAAAATATCTATCTATCTATCTATCTATCTATCTATCTATCTATCTATCTATCTATCTATCTATCTATCTATCTATCTATCATGTTAGTAGGCGGTAGAGCTACATACCTCATGTGGGATTTGATGTCCAGTAGTTCCAGTGCAGTGACTCGTGGTTCTCCAGCAATGTTCTGCAGGATCTTGAGTCGAGGGCCACAGTGTTTATAAAACTCTGTGCAAATGTTCAACAGCGACTCTCGCGGGCGGCGGAACTCCTCCCTGGCGAGGCGCTCGTCCAGCTCCTCCCTCGGCATTCCCTGACCCTCCTCCAGAAGGTGGAGATTGTCCCTGCCAACAAAGATCTTTATTCTCTTTGTTCTTTTTTTTTCTCCGCCTATTGAGAATTTTTTAGAGGAATACTGAATCCAACAAAAAATCCAACCACACCTGGTGTTGACGCCTCCGGACATAGCATGGTTGGCTGTTGTGCCTCCCTTGTGCCCCTGGTCGCAGCGGGACATCTGTGGGGCGGTCATTGGTCTGTAAATGATAAAAGTCAAGTATTGAAAACAACGGCAAAAACAGAACCGGGATGTTCTACTACTGGAAATCCAACCTGGTGAGGGTCTCAGAGCTGTAGAGCAAAGCCTGCAGGGATGTGGCCATTGCAGCGATTGCTGCTATCTCGTCCCTGGCGGCCGATGCAGACTCCATTGTTGCAGTGTTGCTCTTAAGCTTCTGAAGGAAGCAGGGAACCAAAGCTTCCAGCACCATAAGCATCTGAAGACTGATGAGAGACCTGAGTGAGGACCTGTGTGATGCAGCATCAAGGTTGCATCAGAATGAAGGGAGTTCTGGAGGTTCTGGTTTACCTCCTGAAGGATTCTGGCGCGTAAGCGACAACAGTTACACATAACTTGATGGCCTCGCTGATGGAAAAGGCTAAGTCTTCATTACCGTAGCAAAAGTCTGTGAGGGAAGAAAAAAACACTCAACCAAACGATGAAAGTATCCTGGACAGGGCTGGTGAGGGGTCTAACACAGTTTTTATGTAAGGAAAAACTGACTGAAGAAACAATAAATGTTTTACACTAAATTAAATTGGATGTATTTATAAATCATAAAAAACAGAAAACTCTCAGGTTACTGAATGAATAAATATGTGAAAAAAATTATGACCTCCAATGTACAAAGATGTCATTAAAAATGAGGGTATGTCGCTTTGACATACTGTCAGACTACTTGTTACTTTTTTAATGAAGTGGATGCTAACTGTGATATAGCCCCTTTTTTTAGCATAATCCAGCTTGCAAGGAAGGAAGGAAGGAAGGAAGGAAGGAAGGAAGGAAGGAAGGAAGGAAGGAAGGAAGGAAGGAAGGAAGGAAGGAAGAACAGCAGAGAGAAAGGTAGGAAGGGTGATAAGAAAGGGGAGACAGGTAGAATAATACAGCACTTAAATACAAGGATATTTCCATATTTCAATATATCTCTATCTAAAAACATAAATTTTCAGTCTGTTTCAGGCATCTTACTGTTCTATGTCTCAAAAGTCTGAGTTTACCAAGAGAGCGCAGAGGTTTCTCTGCCTTGACCAGCTCCAAAGCATCTAGAGCATCCTGGGTTTCTCCCTCCAGAGACACCAGCAGGTCAAACAGACACTGAGCCGACACTCCTTTTGACAAACCAGTGCTGGTGCTGGTCTGGGAGAGATCAATCAGAACATCAGAACTTGAAGGACTCACAGGCTGGAAAATGTCTGCTGCGTGTTCAGTGAAAGCCTCACAGTGAATTCCAGCAGTGGGGCAACACTTGCAAACAGCTGGAGGACGAAGGGCTTTCGGTGGAGGATGTAGAACTGGCGGCAGCAAAACTCAATGCCCTGTCGTAGCAAAGGATTGCTCTCATAGTCCGCATAGACCTGTACCAACATCGCAAAGAGGACAAAACATTTATTTCTCTACCATGGATTTGGTTTATGCTTGATGAGTCCGTGAGGGTCTGCACTGCCAAATTACATAACTTGGCTTCCACTCCGTGTGGACAGAATCTCACAGCACCAAGGAAAATTTGGAAAATGTGGAACTACACAGATGGTTCTGCGTGGAAAACATGGCGAGTGAGCAGCAGCTCCTGCCCATAAATCTTCCGCTCTACCTTTTTCCCCATTCGTGAAGAAGACCCAGAGATACCTAAACTCCTCCACTTAGGGCAGAACCGCTTCCCAAACTCAGAGAGAAGCCATTTCTGGGTCAAGACCATGGCCTCAGATTTGGAGGCACTGATCTTCATAACGGCTACGAACCGCTCTAAATGATGAAGCCAACAGGACCATGTCATCCCCTAAAAGCAGAAGTGCAATTCTCATCCACTAAAACTGATCCGTTCAATACCTTGGCTGTGCCTAAATATTCTTACAATAAATGTTATGAATGGAAGTGGTGATAAAGGGGAAAGTCCAACTCTCACCGGAAACCAGTCCGACTTACTGCTGGCAAATGGGGAGTTGAAGAGATGTACAACAAAAAACAATAGAAACTACACGAAACTGCCTTTTTACCTGGATTAGAGCAGTACTGCAGCAGCAGTACACCCTAAACAATCTATTGCAACTTCATGACATTGTTTGGCTCAGTCTTCTTTGTTTGCAAAGAAGTGTTGTTTGAAAAGCCAACAGTGACACCTTCCCTAGATCAGACAAGCAGGGTAAATGCAACCTATTGTCAAGCTCTATTTTATTCTTTTCTTTTTCTTTTACGCTTCTAAATAAGCCTTAAGGATGCACAAAACCCGGACTTTATCGTACCTGGAGCATAGTAGGAAGGATCCACTGGTATCCGCTCAGTGAGAAGAGGTGGTTAAAGTGAACGGCTGTGTTTATGGCGGTGGCCGTGTACTGCCTGAGGAGGGAACTGTCCTCTGGGTGAAGCAGCAGTGCTCCGTTGAAAACGTTAAGAAACAGCATCATCTCGTCCCCCCAGGGGTACTCGCTTGGCATGCCGAGAAACATCTCCTCCAGGAGCTTAATCCACAGCACTTTGTGGAGGGTGTCCAGACCAAACAGCTCCTTACCTGGTGGGGACAAGGACACAGTGGTAATAATGTCTGGTGTTCACTTGCATAATGACAGAACCGGTGTCTTATTCACCTTGTGGCTCGTTGAAGAGGGAGAACTCTGCATCAATAGCAGTTCGAGGGAAGGAAGGGAGTCGCAGCAGGTCTTCTTGCAGCAGGGAGACATGGGACTGCTTGTGTACTGCCGGCATGTGTTGGGTAAGAGATATTAGGAAGAGGACCCGACCAACCTCCTCCATTTTACGGGTGAACACCTGAGTAGGTGCATATAAGATCCTTTTACAATCAAACGTAATTGACGCAGACGTTTCAGACGTAGACTGCTACCTGTTTCTGGATAAGTTCTTGTCCTTTCTCAGGCAACATGTGGACTAGGTTGAGTTGAGGAGAAACAGACCTCCGGAAGGGATAGATGTCTCTGACATAAGTCTGAGGAACAAAAAGTGAACTGAACTAAGTTTAAAGAAAAAAACATTTGTGCAAATTCTCATCTGGTTCATGTTCAGTTTTTAGAAAACATTTCAACATCTACTAATGAGTCTTTCTCAATTCTGGCAGCTCCCACAAGAGCAATCTGTAGTTGGGGCACTGGTGGTTTTAGGCACAAAGATATCTTCCTTCCCTCCTCTTTCAAACAATCTGTACTCTGTACAAATTCTGAACATTTTGGTCTTCAAAGGTGTGTGTTTTGTTTTTTAAGGTACAAGTGTATAGCTAAATCTTGTTTGGAGCTGCTGTTTGACTTCTCTGATGTAGGAGAACTACATCAGTCGGGTTTCTAAAATGTCACACCTATTCCCAGAATTCCCTATATAACTTTCAGGTTAGTAATTCCCTTATATTTTGGTGATTTCTTTTAACCCTTTTAGGACTACCATTATAAAGGTCCACATGAGCATCTTTTTACATTTTTGGATGCTGCAGAGTCATTTTTAGGAGCATTCCAATGTTCTTTACCTTTATAAAA
>JAUZNJ010040812.1:0-34248 GCA_034780135.1 Jordanella pulchra | reverse complement strand
GTTCGAATTCTACCGGCATTTAAAAACATGTAAGCATTTGGGAGCGCGGGCGCTCCCATCGTCCGTAAAGGGTTAAATCCCTTTGTATTAAAACTGGCTCAGAGGTGCTCTGTTTAACTGCTTCTTTCCTTGATAGAAAATTTAGACTCATGATAACATCAAGAGTCCTGATTACTTTGGCTGAAAATCTGAGTAACTGAATGATAACTATGGTTTTAGACACGACTGAATAAAAAATTACAGACGACACATTGCAGACTGATCTGTATGTTCATGCTATTTAAGTTCTGAAAATGCTGAATCGTGCAGCAGGGCAACCTTTCCCCATCCACCCGGTAAAACACCTCCGCCATGCTGTACTATCGAGCTGCTGCTGCTCTGAGACCTCGCCTCCCACACCAATCTCGGCTCCATCTATGAATAATTATAATGATCGACAGTTGGAGAGACAACACGCACTTCAAGCTTTATTAAGCCAGCATTCACTATATCACCACATCAGCACGCAGATGGATGGAGGCTTTGAAAGACGCAAACAGCACAGAAGAGAGACGGGTATTTGTAGGTTGGATGTCTAACCAGTAAGCAGAGAGCAGACGGGGTGATGATAGAGGCTGGGAAAAAAAATAAAATCAGGTTAGTGTGTATGTGCAGGTCCTTGTACTAACCATAGAGAGGAAGTTCACATCCATTATGTTATGGTAATTCACATGAACCCATGTCTCGTTGCAGGTGAGAGGAGGAGAGCCTTGTGATTGCAGAGTGAGAGTGATTAATGCCTTGGTTAGACAGACCATCTGCAGCTAAACAGCATTCACACATGAGAAGACAACGTTCCAAAATTCAACAGTTTGACTGTTCCAACTGCATAAAATTACCTGAAGATAATAATTCCCCCAAAAATATTCAAGTATTTTGCAGAACATTTTCTAAATTTTATACATTTCTCTCAATTTTTTTTTTCTAATTCCATTCATTTCTCCAACCTGACTGTGACCCATACCCTAAATATTACGGGGTCATATCTAACCCTAACCTAAACTCAATTCACATCTTAGTCCTAAACATGACCCCTGACCCAAAAACAGCAATTCCCCATCTGGGGTCCAGGACTGGGCCCCACAAGGAAGTGCCCGTCCCTACAACGTGCAATTTCCCCTGAATATGGGCCCCACAATGTATTAGAAACAACACTCCAAACACACGCACACAGGAATCAGTATGCACGAAGTGTGAGGTTTCCCTAAATGTTGTTAAAACCTCTCAGTACTCAAGACAGCATTGGCAAATAGCTTTGCTTTACCAAAGCCATCACCATGGTGAGAAGAGTATATGCATTGTAAAATAATCTTACAACTTTCTAAATCTTGTAATGACATCACCTCAAAGTTAAGTTTTTATAGATTTTAGTTTTTTCATGGTAGATTAACAAAATAAGTACAGTATCATGATTATCGGAATTGTGGTTTTCAAAATACTCTGGAAATCAAAATCTTAAACAGTGGAATTTAGAGTTGTGGTTGTGTTTTAAAATCTATGCATCAAGCTACAAATTTTATTGTTGATTTAACACTTTCACACAACTTTTACTATCATGTCCATATATGTTCATTGTTTTAATCCTTAACTAATTCAGTCTTTATTAAGGTTTTGCAGGAGGAAAACCACTGATGTAAAAAGACATCAGTGCCTTCACTGGCAGTTTGGCACCATCATGTAATTGATTTTGCTCTGAAATCGAAATCATAAGTTAGACATAATTTTTTTTTCAAATGCTATGTTAGCAGAAACCAGTGACAGTGACCCAATCATCTCCACAATCACACCAGGTCATGGGAGCATTGTGTTTTTTTTTCCAGCTTGTAAAAAGAATTTGATCAGAACAGATGGACAATGAATGTAGCTAAATATAACAGAATAGTGTAGAAAAAAATGTTAGAGACTACAAAGACTTGAAACTAGTTAACATTATCAGGAAAAATCAGGAAAACACACTTCAACCCACAATTAGGGTGTGTCAAAAAGGCCAGTTAAAAATATAGACACACAATAAATGCTGCTTGGTGATGGCTGTCTTTAGAATTGACCCACGGCTATTCTGCTCCTCTATATGTGCTCCGTGGGTTAGGAACACTAGTGTCACAATTCATCTTAATCTGTGTGGGAGTTCTGTCAATGAACCAAAATCAGTTGCTGAGCTTTAAGTGGCACTTCTCCACCCCCTTCTCCACCCCCTAAGACCCCCTTGGCCTGCCTAGGTTTGGGTTTTGTTTTGGCATAAAAGCTAATTGGGTGTTAGGAATCCAGCCTCTGGGAGGAGAATACCCCAGTGACTTTGTGATTTACTTTTGCCTGAGTTCTGTATGTTGGATCTTCCATTTTGAGTCGTTCAACATTTTTTGTATAAGGTCTCTTTGGTCTTCATTGTTTTTCTAGTTGTTCAGTGTTTCATTAGTCTAATTTCCCCAGTTCTTTAGATTTGCTTTCCATTCAACTGCACACATCATATCACCAAAGTATTTAACTTTCTTGGTTTCTTTACTTCACTGCAGGATTCTAATGTTGCAAACAAACTAGTACCTGTGTATTCTGACCATGTTCTCCGGGTTCACTGTGAGTGCAACTAAATCCAAAGTGAAAGTATAATCCTGCTTCCAGAAAAAAGCTTGAGCCAGTGCCAAAACAAAGCGTAGTGTGGGGATGAGCAGAGGGGTAGTGGTCTGGACAAGGGAAAGTGAGATTAAGTTTGCTGTAACTAAATAATCTCAGTGAGATAGTAATATTTGGATAGCACACCCAAGATCCTAATGATATGTTTATTATACAAAAAAAGTTGATTTAGGGTTTAGTTGCTACAATCTCCATCATGTGTCTGTCTGCCTTTCTCCATTTGGCAAACCACAAATATAAAACAGAGGGGCTAAATACCATTAAGCACTACACTTGAGATTTTTCAGTTCTAAAGTAAATAAGAAGAAATTAACAAGAAAGAAACACAATACATTCCATCAATTAAGTTTTAATTGTAATTACAGTATTATTAATATATTCATTATATTTGTAACCTGAGAGTAATGTGTTGTAAATATATATTATTTATATATTTCTGCAACATCAAATCCATAATTAGAAATAACTGTTTGCAATAAAGTTAACTTTCAGAACTAAAAATGGTTAAATGAATAAATCAATAACACAAAGACACGACATAAATGCAGCTCTACAGAATTCACAGCTGCCTACACATTCACTTGCTTGCATTTTTTTTGTAAACTTTGGTGGGAGTGAGTAGATGCCAATGATTCGAATCCACAGCACTCCAGTCTTCACCATAAATGTGCTATAAGGAACTGTGGAAAACCCATTCTGGAAGAACATTTATATAATATTCTCATTTGTAGGTTACAATCTGTCTGCATTGTGTTTAAGTGAAATTGTTTAACATGTTGAGAAACAACTTGGTTATGTTATGTTTGTACTATTACAAATATTACTCATATCTGAAGTCATGGTTTATAATATAATATAGACAAACAATATAGCTTAATAATATAGTATATATACATTTGCAGAAAAATCTTTAATTACACCTGGCTCCAGTACTTTTATTAACAACAGCACATATTGAACCTTAAAAACATTATTTGAATTCCACTTTTACTTAAGGTTATCTCGACAAAATTGTAATAAAAATCTAAAAGAAAAAAAATCACAGCACGTCTATAAATGCAGAAAAATGTATGTAAAATTGCTTGAACCGAATATTGACTTTTCTTAAAAAGAAAATATTGAAGGACAAAGAAATTACTGTTTTATGTTTTGACAAGAGAACAAGGATCGCAAGACAGTTTAAAGCTGCATTCAAAGCAGAGAGTTCACCGCTGTGCATCTTAGATGCACAGAGTTTACGATGCGGACCATGTCATCAAATAGGAGGAGCTTGAGCTGCAAGAAGCTGACATCTCACCCAAGTGAAAAAAATCAGCAAATAGAACAAATTCTTAGTTATTCTTCAGTTTATGTTGGCGCAGTTAAAAAAAAAAATTAGTAAAAATAAACAACAAAAAACAAAAAAATAAACAAACATTTTGGCTCCTAATAGAACCAAATTTTTACTTTTTTAGTGCTACTATAGTGTAGATTTGTTCAAGAAAAGCACAGATTTTTTACTTCAGCACTGCCGCTCCATATTCTCTATACTGTGCCACTGTTTGACAACACCTCAGTTCTTAGTTCAAGCCAAAGACGATAACATTTACCACTTGCCCCGGCAAGGTTTGCATATGGATGGTATTTACAGCCATCACCAAATTTGGTATGAATGTACCTTTAAAAGGGATACATTGATAGATGCAAAGATGACCCAGAGCAAGATTCTGTTGGCAAAAGACTGATGCTAAGGTTCCTACAACATGTATAAAGTGAGGCTTTACAGATATAACTTGGAACAAAAAAATGAAAGGAAAGTCCTCCTTTAAGATCAGCAGCAAATGATAATAATAACAGCAACAACAATCATAATAATAATAATGATCATGTATGCACCTTATCCACCAAGGTTAAAAGTTAAGAAACCCTCCTGTGACTGTGGGATTTGAACTTGTATGTAACGAATTTGCCAACTTCGTCACTTAAAGCCTTCAAAACTTAGGATTTTGTACCCCAAAGCTCTTCTTCCCTCGGTCTTGATGTTTAATCCACAGCTTTTCATAAAAAACTCTGCCTGTTAGAATTTCTGAATTGACTCAAACAATAAATGCATCCCTTTTATATGGTGTTTTTCCCCAGACACTAACATAAGAATTATCTAATTACTGTTAAAAAAGAGTAACTTTGACAAGCTGGTCCTGCAGAACTACAGGGCCATCTCAAACCCCCCCTTCAGCCATATGATTATTGAAAGTTATGTAAACCACTTCAATGTCTTCCAGTCAAGCCTCCATGCTCACCACAGTACTGCCCTTGTCGAATATTCAATGACAGCTGCATAAATGCAGATTGTGGAAGAACCAGTGTTAATCATTCAATTATTATTTGGTTTTCTATTTAAGAAAATTGGAAAAATTATCTTTAAAACATTTACATAAATGTTATTATATGCAAAAAATCTAAGTTAAGAATCCTGAACTTTAAGCAAAAGGCAGACTATTGGATTCTATTTGCAGCTCTTTTCTATGTGATGTTGATGAAACCAGAGTGCTTCAGTCTACTCTCCCTCTCCATACAATGCATACACTTTAAATAGATCATTAAGTGTTGGGGAATCAACTGTGAGTAAAGTGTGCATGACATGAAAGCTAATTGGACATCCCACGTACAGGTTTGACAGCCATCCTCTCAAAACAGACCTATTAACTGAAATATTATAGGATCCTTTGTATGCACGAGGGAAGAACTTGCTGTCAGAAATCAAGTGATTGGCTTGAATATGTGGCTTATTTATAAATCATAGGATCAGTGTAATTGGCTTTTAAGATGACACTGTGATTGAATATGGCATGTAACATGATCTAAGAGCCAGTCACTGTAAAGCTTAGTGTATACTGTGCATCTGAAAGTAATCACATTTTTCACAAGTAGTTATGTTACAGCCTTATTCAAAACAGTATAATATGATTGCTTATTACAAAATTCTACACATAATATACCATTATGTGAATCTGAAAAAAAATTGTGGATTGTTGCACATAACCAAAAAGAAAACTTAAAACTCCTATGTCCTAAGTATAAACATTGTTTTTATCCACGAACCTCAACACTGAGCAGAGATGCACACTGTCTCCACTGATCATAATTGAGACAGCTCAAACTGGAGTCCATCGGTGTTAAATTCAGTTGGTGATGAAATTTTATATACGGGATCACAGTTGACAGTGCATGTCAGAGCCTTAACACTAATCATGAAATCATAGGAATTGCATATAGACCTCAAAAAAGGGGGAGGAAGAATACAGATGTTTTTCTGATGCTTTGAAAGTCCCAATGAACACAGTTCCCCCCCTTCATTCATAAACTGAAGAATATTGGAACCACTAGGACCTTCTCCAAATCTGGTTGGCCTGAGTAATGCAGGGGAAGAGTTTTAAGCAGGTGGGTGCTATGAAACCCATTGTCATGATCCAGGGTCCTCTGTATTCTGTTGTGGGTTTTGTTTCCTGTGCGCCTGTCCTTCTTCCACCACCAGATGGCGCCAGGTCCTGGATGGAGGCCGGTGCGGCTCCCAGCGGCACAGGTGTTGCCCATCTAGCCTCATCAGTCCCTGTACTTAAGGAGCAGCTTCCAGTTCCTCGGCGTCGAGTGTTTGCCAGCTTTTGGTACCACTGAGCCTCCTGAGTCTTGCCTCTGTTAATCATCCTCGTTGCCCTGAACCTCCTAGTAACTTGGTTCTCTGCTTTTTCCCTGTTTTTCAGGTGATCCTCTTGAAGTTCTGGATTCACCGTGCCGAACCTGGCTACCTTCCTGTTCTCATATCCCTCCTCGTGACGCCGTGGATCTTACCCACTGGTTGCCCGAACTCCCAGAATCCACTCTCTGTTGTTCTCTAGACACTCCTGTTTCCCAAGACTGGCAGCAGAACCGCTCCTCTGAGTCGCCGACGTACCTGAGCCAACCTGTCCATTTCCCGCCGCACTCCTCCGTTGCTCTTGGACCCACAAAAGAAACTCGGACCCCGGACATCCACTACCTCACTCCTAAACCAAGAACCATTCAGCCTAAAAGTAAGAATAATCCTCATTCGCTTCTGCATCTCCGATCTCCCACTCCACTTGAACTCACCATTCTGCTCTCCCTCCTCAGTGACTGTTCCAGCCGGTTTCTCCCTGGACCTGGCTTTCGCTACATTTTCGTTGTCCTCCTAAATTAATTCTATTTAACTGATTAACGCTCTCCTGTCTTGGTGTTCTGCATGTGGGATCAGAGCTTAAAGAAACCCAACATGACACCCATAGTAACTGTCAGAGCTATGGCATTCATCTATGGAGAGAAGAAAACCTTCTAGAAGGACAACATTTCTGCAGCAATCCACCAATCTGCCTGCATAGTAAAGTGGCCAGACGAAAGCAATTTATTGATAGAAGGCATATGCCTGTCTTGAGTTTGTTAAATAGCGGCTGAAGAGCTCTCAGGCAATGAGAAATAAAATTCTCTGGTCTGATAAGAAAAATATTAAATTCTTTAGTGAAAATGCAAGAAATCATGCTTGGAGGACAAAAGGCACCGCTCATCACTAGGCCAATACCATCCCTACGGTGAAGCATTGATGTGTTTGTAGTATAATGCTACGGGCACGATTTTCAGCAGCAGAAACCAGCAGAACAGTCAGGCTGGATGCAGTAATGTACAGAGACATCCTAGAACATAAGATGCTTAACCTGTACGGCAAGAGAGAATGGGCAAAACTGCCAAAAGATAGGTGTGCTATAAGCTTGTGGCATCATATTCAAAAGACTTAATACAATAATTGCTGCTGAAGGTGGATAAAGAAAAAAAAAAAAAGAACATTTCTTAGTTTTCCATTTTTAATGAATTTTTAATAATCTACTAAACATTACTTTCTATAGTTACAATTGGTATTGGATTTTGAACCTAAATATTTATTCCATTTTAAAATAGGTTGTGACATGTAAATGTAAAAATGTGAAAAAAAAAAAATAAAGTGCACTGAATACCTTCTGCAATCACTGTACAGGTTGACTTTACTAGATTAAATTTGACACAAGGAGATTTACAGTTTCTTCTGTACCTCTATCCAGTCATCCATAAAGACTCACCTGCCTACATTTGAACAGATATTACATCTTCTTCTAAGCTAAGCTTTAGTTAACTTCTATTCTAGAAGTAAAATCTTATTGTATTAATGGAGCAATAGCTGGTGCTTGTTTAATTTTACCTCTTTGATTATGAATATAATTTAAAATTATAAATAGAAATAATAAATAATAAAATGCCTTAAATGGTAACTAATACCATTTAATGATTATAACTAATAATCTGGTTTATTATTATTATTGGGATGTGGGTATTTAATAAGGAGAGACTGCGTTATAATAACCACCAGGAAATGTTAATAACCTTAATTTTCAACTGAAGTTATTAATCATCAGGCTTAAACCATAAAATAGAAGATATCTCTCTGTAATCTGTTGTGCTCTCCGGTTGGGAGTTCAATTGGACTGGTCCTAAACAGGAATCTGGGTAGCAACCACATAAGGTGGATTTGTGTCAGTTATTCTCTTAAATCTAGACTTCAGCAGCATAGTGAATTAGTGATAGCATATTAGTGATCTTTGATGACTGTTTGCCGAGACGGTCGACCTGTCTCTCAGCAGAAGACTCTGCTGTGGACTGCTCCTCTGGTAATCCACAGCAGAAGGGAAAAAGCACTGGTGGTAAAGGCAACAGCTCCATGTGGGGCGTCAGCCTCGTCAGATGGATGGAAGCTCCAGTAGTAGGAGGCAGCAATGCTTCATCAAAGTCTCCTTGCAAGGGCAGAAAAAGGAAAGAGCGTTGACTTTGTCCAGCAAAGCATCCTCTAGGATGGAGGATCAAGTGTGCTTCCTGCCAGTGAGAGCTCTCTCTTTACAGCCGAAGCCATTCAAAGAGAAAGACTTCATCTTGGTTTATTCCAGGGAGGCACATCCGGTCAAATTGGTGGTGATATCACACATGCCATTTTGAGATTTCTGTTCTAGGAAGTTTGCACTGTTACAATTATCTTCAGAAAAAGAACAAATTGAAATAAGATGATAGCTTGGAATATAGCCAATAAAAAGGGACAATTGTTTGGCTAATAGGTCCATTGTATAGCCATCAATTTCAAATGTTTAAAAATGAGAGAAAAGGGTGAAACCACTAGGGATAAAGTTGACTTAACTGTAGAGTGTTAAATGGTGTATCGAAGCTGGTAAACTTAGTTTAAATGATTAGTGTTAATATCCAACTGAGAATCAGAAATAACATTAATTGCCAATTTTGTGTGCAAAAACAAAGATTCTAACAGCAGATTTCCGCTGGTGACATCACGGTAAAAAATTCTACCAACTACACCATGTAAAAAGCACTCTCTATGGAGGTAAGGAGAGGAAAAAATTAAATCAATGACAGCAGTATGTAGAATTGTCTATTTCTTTTTGTAGAAAGATCGAAAACAGGTTTTCCCTTTAATTTCTGCCTAGAAATTAAGGACCTGATCTTCAGAAGGTTTAGTCTAAAAACACCTGTAAATGTGTTTGAACACACAGAGTATTTCTTCAGAAAGTATGCCAAGGGATTTACGTTTACAATTCAGCAAACAGCGTCTGCAAACCTTTTTTTGTTAGTGTGCCTTCATTAGTATGCAGATCATATTCCAATGATTGAACCACAGAAAATTCATATGTGGAGGATATGCAAATGTAAACATTTACCATGTGCAAAGCGATTTTTCAAATCTGAAACTCAGCTGATGTTGCAGTTTTTGTGTCTTTTATAGTACTTCTAAATGTCACATGTAAAGTGAGCATTTTCAATTAGGCTTCGAGGTGCAAAATATTATTTAGCATCAACATTATATGTATTTATTTTAATTACTAATATTTCCTCCAACTACATGGCTTTGATTCTTATCTTTCTTTTACGGCCACTTTCGAACTTCAATGTTAATGAGCAGAAACAAACTGTTTTGCATGTCAAAAAATTTGTGCGACAGTCTTTGTAGATCACCTTCAAAACCCCACTTCTTGCATGTACTTAGAATAAAAGGCATATGCAATTTTGTGCCCAATTTATTAAACTTTTTGAAAACTGGGTCCTTATCGTTTTATATATTTATTCATCTTTTTTCCATTCAAAACCCAAAAATTCCTGTCTAGTTCTATTGTAACATATCTGTAAAATAAAAACTAAAACAATTTTGTTTACTTAGTTGTATTTAATACAGCTGACACAATAAAAAAAATCTTCAAATGTAATGATGCACTATTTAAAATTCAGCGTATTGTAGAAAAGAATAGAAAAATAAAAAATGTAACCACTCTTGTTATGGGAAAATATTCTTAATACAAGGGAGAACTTGTGTTTTTAGGAAAATGGACACTCAATCCATTTTAATCAATTAATAAGTGCACTGTAGATTAATTCATTAATCCATTTCTCTGACATAAATTACAAAGATCCCATGAATTCAGTTATTTACCAACAAATATCCCAGATATCACTCATAAATGCTGGATCTTAAAATCACCTGCAAGACCATTGCAATACTGATAAAAAAATACCCTTTATACAATGTTATAGTACCTGAGAAAACTCCTGTAGTTTTTCATAAAATAATTCTAAGAATAAATTCTCTAAATATATTTTATTAAAAGCCTCAATATTAGCACAACTTTGAAAGCCAGCAGGGAATATGATACACATTCAGTTCTCCCATGTGGACCCCCACTTGGAACAAGACTGATATCCTGCAAGATAGAAGGTACTCTGAAGTTTTCAACACGAAACACTTAAGAAATGAATGATTGAGAAGAGATATTTTCATATCATTTAATGACTTTGAAGATTGATAAGAAATGTATAAAATAACAATCTCTTTTGACCCAAGGAACTGCCATTTGAAGGGTTTTTTGGGAACGCAAGCCATACCGCAGTTTGTTTTGACACATGAAAGTACAGAGGTAAGAAGGAAGGAGTCCAATAATATGTTTGTAAATAAACACCAATCAGTGTGTGAGTCTACAAAGAAGGATAAAGCATACAGGGTACTACTCAACTGTCTGATAATAGATATTATCTTTTCCCTAAACCTACGTACAGATTTTTCACAGTTTTTTAAATCCTCTCCCTTGTAGTCATTGCAAATACATATCGAGTATCTGTGACTAATAAGAAAATCCACAGAATCGTCTGTTATCGGTAGGATGCAGGTAATATTGTGCTTTCCTATGGATAATTAGAGTTAGTGGTGTGAATGAACAGCTTCTCTAGCTCCCCAACAACAGAGGGAGGGAGGGAGGATGGATGGATGGAGGATTTGGCTATATAAGTGCAAACTTTTAATTCAATAATGACCAGTTATCTCCCCCTCTATATCTTTTTAAACAGTTCAAGAAACTGAAACAAATTAAGTTTAAGGGAGAACCTTTTATGACTAGACTGAGAAGAAAAAGGGGTCATGAGAGAGTTAGTGGTGTAAGTGACTGGAAGGGATTTTCTTCAGTTACACAACAACAGAGGGACGTATTAGGCCTTGGCACAGCATAGCCACCAACTGTTAGTCTGTGACAACAGCAATGAAAGAAGCTGCTTTGAGTGTGAAGAGCTTACTTGAATTATCAAACACAGGAGTCAACAGTATGATGCCACGTCTGTAGTTTTTCTTTCTCAAGTTCAAGTGCAAATACAGTTTCTAATTGAACACATTTAACTGAGCTCACAAAAACCCCGGGAGCAGCAGCTTAACTTTTCATAGGGGGCTTTATGCAGATAAGAGAGTCAAGAAAATTTAAGAGCCAAGAAGTAAGTAACAGTAATTCAACTAGAATGGGGCTCATAAGAGCCTAAATAGGTAAGACGTAAATGCAACACTGAGATTGGAAAATATTAGTCAAGATTGGTCCAAAACGCCTTTGAAATTGTGTTGTTGTCTTAGAACAGGGTGTTGAGAGGTCCTGCGGTGCATTTCGAGTGTCAGACATGGCATATGCTAGAGTTGGAAAATCTGAGCTTTTCCAGCTCATTGTGTAGCGCAACCAATCAGAGAAGTGGATCTGGGGTAAAGCCACTGTATGCAAGCTGCGGTCTCTCCTTTTATGGAGCAAAATATTCACTTCATTGCTATAAAAGGCAGAGGAAAACCCTGAGAGCCTGGCTGATTTTAAGGCAACTCTGTATTCATAATCTTAATGAAGTAGTTGTGTACATGATGTTTTTTTGAGAGGTAGCTTCTCAATTAAAAACTGTCCTTTTTTCCCACTTATCAAAGCAAATAAAGTCAAGCTACACTTTTGATTGCCTTTTTCTTTTTATACAAGAAGCAAAAGAGCAGGATAGCATCTCCCAACTCAGGTCAGACAAGTCACACTTAGTTTGAAGCGGGTAAAAAGTGTTTTAGGCGCTCGTCTTACTTTTGGGTTGACAAACATTGGACGAAACATAACAGATTAATTTATCACAATTAAATGAAAGTATTGGATGTGCAACCACATTTTGGTTTCCTTCTTAAATATTTAATTTTGTTTTTCAATTAAATCGTACAGGTAACAGGTTTCAGCTAAAGTTTCACCAAAAAATATTTTCATATAAGATTAATTCTTGTGTAAGAGTGTCTGCTTTTGAATATAAGACCCAATTCTGCCCCAAAATGAAGCTACTAAACCTGTGTTATAAAGAAAGTTAAACAAAAAAAGCTGTTTGACATACCACAATTATAGAGGTTGATAGGAATATTTATATAGCAAACACAGATTTATGTTTTCTTACATGCCAGCAGTTGTCTTTTAGCACAGCTAGCTGACACAAAAAGTCAGAGGAGTAATGATGTGGCACTCCCATTAGCGTTCCAAAGGAGATTTGTGATGTATGATTTATATTTTGCCAATTAACTAACATTTAGGAAGATAGTTATTACACTAAACATTTCCAATTTTGGTGTCTCTGTGCATGTTGCTTTAATATCAACAATCAATATCTATTTCAAAAACCTTTGGAAAATGTCCCGTTTTGCCAGTTTTTAATGAAAAAAAGACTGTAAGGCTAATAGAAAGACACTGTTAGCTTACGCATAAGAAGCCCTTAATACTGGTACAAAGGGCTTTAATATAAAACGTTTTCTTTTCTCATGCTTGTTTCTTGGAGATTTTATTTTCTTTTCCTCCTCAGTAAATTTATAGTTTTCAATTAGTACCCTTTCAACATCAGTTTAAAGTGGAAATCTCTTTGAAATGGGAACATAAAACTCAAGAATATAACCCATTTAGGCTTTGAGACCTTTAGGGCTGTGTTGAATTTATTGTCCTGTCTTATTTTCCCATTTGTTGTTATCTCTGCTGAGTCAACACTCACAGGTATGATTTACCTATATGTCCTCTTGTATGCCTTTTGTTCAACAGTGTAGAAAGTTTCTGCACTTACTGTCATTCCATTTGTAATGGAGTGATGTATTTCTGCGTTTAATATCAAGACATGTCAGTGGATGCAATACATATAAAGATTCAGATGAGGAAAATTCATTTTAACCTGATAAATGTACATTACATAGTTTAAGTTTAGGAGAACCAGTTAACAATTAATAGGGTTTTTCATGGTTGAAATTTTTTTGAGTTAGAATTTTCACACAATCAAAAAATGATTTTAAATCTAAATTTGTTCCTCTAAAACATAATAGACATGTTAATTATTTTTATTTATTTTTGCATAGACACCATTAAGAACTAGTTACTTTTATGCCTTTGATCTTAAGCAACCCTTTATTGGATAATGGGGAACATTCATAGTTTGCAAAACTATGAAGTGGGAATAATTACAGCTTTGGTAAAAGAGTGAGAAGTTTTTGAGTTTTCTTATTTAAATATTAAAGGCTATAAATATAGAGTGATGAAGAAAACAGACTCCTTGACGAACACGTTTTTCTAAGCAAGTCAATGTTGTTTATGGTTATATTTAGTGTGACATACATTTCATAGGATAAATCAACCTCTGTGGGTTAAATAGAAAGTTAATACAACTATAAGTAAACGACATTTCATGAGTACTGAACCTGTACATGAGAAATAATCAGCTTTATAGCTGTTTTTCTTTTAGACCAAAGATGGGTTTCAATACCTTTTTATACTATGTACATTAGCTTAAGCAACCTCTTTTTATTCTCTCATATTTTCATTTTAAAAAAATCAAACAGCTAATTTATGCCCATCCCACATAGAATTATATCAAATAATCTAATCAGAGAAAAACAAGACGCTGCAGGCTAGTTTGCAACAGGAGGTAAAGAGCAAAATTAAAAGGCAGTGAATCAAAAGATAACACTAAACAAAAAAATCTGTTATCCTTCATAAGCTAGGACCTCCTTCCTGTGGGCTTTAGGGATATATTACAACAGTCATTTACATGGAATAAATTCAACTGTCTTTGAAGTGAAAAGTATATTTAATTGAGTAGTAATAATAATTTAAAAGCAGATGTTTTAAGGTTTACAGTTAGCACTTTTGGCAGATAGTTTCTGTGTTTTAAATCTGTGTTTGCTGACAAGAGGCCTTTGGTGCATTCCCCAATCCAAGGAGCTTGCTCCAATGGAACAGAGATAATAAATTAAACCAAATGAAATCAAATTTCAGAATCAGCTAAACCTCAAACCCATTTCCTTCTTACATGGATTTGATGAACTCACAGCTCACCACAACTATCTCCTCTAATTTACCTTGTAAGACCGAAACACGTTTTTAAGGAATACTTATTCTGAAAACTGATGTCGTGACCAAGATTCTGTTAAGCAGACAGCATATGGCAAAACTGTGAATCATATGCTTGAGAAAATTCTAATTTGGAAGCAAGTATAAAAAATAGCATGTGCTTTTCACAGCAGAGTCATCATTATTACACCAATTGTGAAAAGAAAAATATAAGAATAAGCAAAACTTACCTCCTTCAGTTCAATATGCAGTTCTGGTCAAATATTTTGATTTCTCTTAGCCCTTTTGATTATATGAGATGTTCAACAGCAGGTAGTGAATAATTGTGGAGTAGAAAGATAAAAATGCATGGTTTTGTAATGTTATACCAATAGAAATCTGAGGGGTGAATGTGTCAGCATTAAGACCCCTTTCACGCTGACATACCTAAATACAAATCAAGTGACAAAAAACTGAAAGCCTAATATATTTGTCAGATATGGAACATAAACGAAAAGGTTCATGATGCTACCTATGACAGAATTATCAGCAATAGTACTGTATAATTTACTAACTTTTTTCTCTGTAGCATCCGATCAAAGGAGAGGTTGTGCACCATTTCCTTTTTTTTAATAGAAAAGGTCTGCACGTTAAGATCTTATAAAACAAACTAAACAGCAATTCTAAACTGGGGCTTTTCATTCTCGGATCCTATTTAGTCTATATGTTCTGCTCAGCTGTCTGCTTCAGATGGCAGAGTTCTGCCCTGAAGCTTCTCAATAGGCATGACCCTGAAACCTGTCTCAAGGTAATGCATGATTTTAAAACACTACCTTTTCAAAACTGACAAAATTATCCAACTTTCTTTAGCTTCGGATCAGTCTGTTTAAAAGGATCCCATAGAGAGTTGTGGATCGAGCTGGATTTCAGAGCTTTATAGATCATTGCTCCATTAACCAGTTTCACTTACAAGCAGTGCCCTATGAGGGTCACTTGTTAACAAAAAAGCTACTTTGAAAGCTATGGCATGAAAACAAAAGGAGCATGATGCATCACAGTTACAAGAGTAAAACTTCTTTAAAGGTACAGAAAGCCTTCCTAATAGTCAGCATGCTAACAGATTGGAGGCTAGCTAAATCAATATCACAGCTAATTCCAATATTCTTGTTAACATCCTTGTGACACTCTATAGTGCCAAAAGAAAAATTGATGTCTAATTATTAATTTCCACTATATTCAGCTTCACTGTGTTTATTTGCATTAAAAAAACATTGTTAAGTTGCCCTGATGTTTCAGCTCACACTGACTTTTCTGTTCAATAACTTGTAGCAGACTTTTATTCTTAACTTTTTATGGACATTTCTAGCCAGAACAAACTTATAAAATTAGAATAGATTTTTGCAAGGGTGACTATCAACGCACTCATTGATGTTTTGTCATTCTTCAGGTTTTCAGTAGTACAAAACTCAAATGACAGCTTAAATAAATAGAAAAAATCATTTTTTATGGGAGTTGCGGCTACTGTTCAGCATTTCCTTTGAGAAATTTATGCACTACAAACTAAGATTTTAGAACTGAAACCAATCAAAAGATGTTTTCCCTATAAACCTAATAATGACCAACATCAACTTTTAAAAATCCTTAGTTGAATACAATCTTCTTCTTAGTTATTAAGTAAAAAACAGAGACCCAATTATTTTCTCACACTATATGTTTGTAAAGGGAAATGATTTATGCTTTGAAGGAGACTGATCTCATTTGAGTCAGTTTTTGGCCTTGTTTTTAATCTCGTTCACCTTGAGTTTAGCTGATGGTCAAAGGTGAGGGATGTCCTTGAGTGCTGCATCAAAATTTGTTTCAGTAACTTGAGGCGGGCAAAGGAGGGCTTATGATGGGAAGGAATTGGACACGGAGATAAAGCGTCCTATCTTGTATGATCTGAGATGTCTTTTATTTATCTCTCTTCAGTGACCTTCATCTCTGTTTTTCATGCTGCTCCATGGCATCCGGAGTTCTGTGAACTCCTCCTCTCAGTGGGTAACCGTGAGATCTTCAGGCTGAGAGCTTATAAAAGCCCTGTGATTGTCGACCACCCGGGGGCTAGGTATTCACCTGACACTGAAAATGGTTTCTATGGCAACACTCACTCGCCAGCCACGGGCAGGCAGAATATTATACACAGGACGTGGCGACAGGGAGCGGCTGAGCGGGGTAATCCATTTGACAACACGATGCTCAAACACGCCACAGCTCTGTGACTCTTCTGTTTAACGCAATCAGAGGAGATCCCACCGAGTTTTCAGCTTCTCATACTCCCTTGTTATAAAGCATGGGGTTTTACTGCAATACAAGGGTGTGAGGGAATCAGAACGATTTATTGAATGCTTGAAACCTGAGCAATGCGGATTTCTCGGCTGTGAGCAGATTGCCAAAAAACTCATAACTAAAGCTAACAAACACATTGATCACTATAATTACCTTCATTGTCCTTCAGGGTGAAGTTGGGATTAACTGGAATCTGGTCTGGCAAAGCAAAAGAGAACCTCTGTCCATTAGCAAAGTCATCCTTATCCACAGCTGTGATGGTCTGGATCTCCTGAGAATCAAAATGAATATGCATTTAAGAAGTATTTTTGCATTAAATGCAACATTTTACATTGTTACTGAATACGAGAGCAGAACAACATTAGTTCTGAGTCGCAGCGAGAGGAGAATTTAACAAATACGGGCGCTTTGACAGCAAACAGTGCTAGTCTAGAACACATTATGAGATACTGTCTACCAGCCTATTTTACTGCCTTATTGTAACGGTGGATGGAAAATGCTAAAGTTTTAAAGCTAGAATTTCACAAAAAAAAGTGTGGGGCAGATGAAGCTGCATCAAGTTAAAATAGGTACATTTAAGTGAAAAAACATGAAGAATAAAAGCTAGTTAGAAATCCAATTTGAAAGACGTGTAATTCAAAGTATTGGAAAAAATATATATAAATTGTACACAACAATTTCAGGAAGCAATAACAAATAATGAAAACTGGTGTTTCAGTCAAAGTAAGTTGTTGTGCAAATACTTTTAAAGGCTTCTTGGATATTGACCAGAATATTTCTGTTCTGCTTCTCTTACTGACTTCCATGTGTGCAGAGTGAAGAGTGACTGCTGCTGTGTTGGTATCTTCTACAGTATATCAAATCCTGCAGTCTGTTTTGGCAACCCTGGGATGCCTCATGTGATTGGCTCAGGAACCAGGAAGTAAACATGGGCTACATACTGCACCAAACTAGTTCCGCACCATACCTTTAGGTTTAAAGGGAATAAAAACTTGATCAAGACATTCATTATGAAAAGCAACAATTGTTTATAGGGAATGCAACTTTCATCCGGAGTGACAAATTAAAATTATTTTTGTGGATTTTAGAGTCGATTTCTTACCTATTGACCTTTAAATATTGAAAATAAAGTGTAAGCTCATTATATACCACTTAATTACAACAGAGTTATGCTTTTTAGCCATTTAAAATGTTCCATGTCAAATTATTTCTGTCATGCTATCAGTTTCCTTTTCTCATCCACATAAGCTATCAATGGATATGCAACAGTGATCTGCACAGATGTTCTCTTTTCAAATAAAGACAAACAAAACTACATGATGCATTCTATATATAATTTATGAATTACCTACAATGTTTAGGTACCAGGACAGAACCTAGTGGTACACCGCATTAACCCTTCATAAGTAGAATTAACATCAGTTGTTTTCCTTTTAAGCTTTCTAATAAAAGCTAGAGAGTCACGCATACATGTATGGTAGCATTTACTTTTATCAGGTTGATATAGTCATCAATGAAATAAAAATCATTTCATAAGTTAGTTACAACTAAACCTAACAAAACCTGGAACTTAGGTGGCTGGGAGTTTTTAGACTCTTAGATGCCATCAGTACGTTCATTTTTTAAAATAGGCCTTTATTTACAGTTTGAATTACTTTCCCTGCATTCAATAATTATGTGATTCAGTTAAAAACTATTCCATCTATTATGTAAATAAAAATTGCATACAAATAATTATCAAAAATGAATGTGATGCTAATCAATGCACATTTTCAACGGAATATAAAAGTTTTACTGTTTGAAAGGTTTTGGCTTTTGCTGTTTAACTCTATGAGTTGGGAACCCTGAGCTTGCAAACAATAATTTAAACCTCAATCCAAACTTTTATTGAAAGCTTCACTTGAACCAGTTCTTTACTATTTAAATGTATTTAGCTGTGTCTTCTGTTGCTTTACTCCATTTTCCTTAGCAGAAACCATGCTTTTTTTCATTTCCAAGCTGCTGATTGCTCTATATCTCAACAAGCTTCTTAATTTGAATGAATCAAAGACTACTGAGAGCAAATTGGAACGAGCTTCGATTTAGAGCTGTCATGGTCTGCTGCTGAGTTACTCATTTTATATAAGGGATGATAAAGCAGCTCAGAGCAGAGCTCTGGTCTTGCTGAGCAACCCAAAACTTGCTGAAAGAAACAAGAGTTCAGCAATATGAAGTGCGGTCAGGGAAATGAAGGTGGTTAATGTGCAGCTTTCCAAGCTTTCTCTTTTAGGTTCAAAGAAAGTTTTGACCATGCAAGAGAGAAAAACTGTACTAAGTGTTTAGCATTTTTTTCCTTTCCTTGATGGATTCCAGACTCTCACCTGGCCAGGCCTTGAGCTTTCACACACAATCAGTTCCTTGTTGGTTGCTATTTCTGGTGGATTGTCGTTCATGTCCAGCACTTGTACAGTAACAGAAACATGCCTGAGCAGACTGGGGTTGTCTGTAAACAGAGATAGGATAGAAGGAAAGAGGAGAAAAGCCAAATTTAGGCATTCAATACAAAATAAGTCATTCAATGTTATTATAAGAAGACCCCCATGAACCAAAATAAATTCACCGAGTATGGTCCAGTTAGGCTTTAAATACTAACATTGTCAGTAATACCATGAAAATGCATAACGATTTTAACTAGCACTGCTCTGACATCATAGATGTTTAATTCAGTGCTTAAATACCATAGCTATACCTTAGTATAACATTTTGTGTTAAAAGGTCCAAATGTGACTTCTAGCTACTATTAAAGCATCAGTTTTATTACAGTTTCCTTTTCCTTAATCTTTGAAATACTTTTCTTTCAACTGCGGAGGAAAACAAACATCGTCTTCAGCTGCATGGTTGTGATACTAAGCAGGTAAAGTGTACTGAGCATTTTCCCTTATTTTCCCCTTAATCAACAACATCCTAAATCACTTGCTTATTTTTCTTTTCTTTCACTTGATTTTTTTGTAAGACCTCCTTATAGCCAAAAAAAAATAATGTAGCTTTAAAAGTAATCCTGCCTTGAAAATAGCCCTTCAGACTGTGACATTTCTTTAAATGCTTGCTGAAATAAAAGCAAAGCAATAACATCAACATGATATTAGAACGCCAGCTCTAGTCGAGAAACATCCAGCATTGATTTGGTCAGTTTTAGAGTATATAATGAAATACAGTGAATAGCTCAATGTTTAATTCTAGTAGACTGAATAAATCTTAAACAAACATCTTAAACAAATTAAAGAGGGCAACATTTTCTGCAGCCCTGAAGTATGGGTCTTTGAAGAATGCAGCTGACTTTCGACCCATGAAGGGGCTCTGTCCAGGATTGTAGAGTGCTTTTACTGGGTGGCTTCCAGGAGAGATAATGATTTACGGTATGTTCAGTAGAGCGGCTGAGGTGAAACAGTACATTTGCTCAGCAAAAAAATATCACTAAGGAGGAAAAAAAAAAGATCTTCATGTGCACAAGTTCCCAAAGGTAATTTCTAGATATACATGTTTACTTTGTAGATTTTTCTTATTTTTTTGCAGGCCACATATATGCACAGTTGTGCTTGAAAGTTTAAATCTGCTTCCATTAAAGACAAAAAAATCAGCTGCCAGCATGAGAATGACATGAGATATCTATGATATATATTATCATATGTATCATGTTACAGACAGTATAATGATTTAAAAAATGATTTCAATGAATTACCACATCAAAAGACAGTGTGTTAAACTAAAAGCAGAAATGTTATTAAAATATTAGGAAGTGGAAGAGTAAATTATTTCATAAAGCAAATAAGTAGTTAAATACAAAAAAAAACACTTTACTAAGGATTCCTTATCGTTTGAATTGATTTATTTTATATTACATTTAAATTGCGATATACTTTTAAAAAAACAGTTCAAAAAATATTATCTTTTTAAATTTTGGTTTGTCTGAACCTCCATGTTAATAATAAAGAAGTAGCCTTGAATTTAAACCCCCCAATACCTTACTTAAATACTTCTTTCTTATATCCAGTTTTAGCCTCTGCAACATATACTGCAATGCAATTAATTGTGAACTCTGTTTTTTTAGGGTAACTGTAGCTCTTTGCCAACTCAATGTATATGCCCCATTGCACTGTTTAGGTATCTGTCGGAGAATACTAAAGAGAGATAAAGAGATAAAGAAACATTAGCATGCATGTCCTTGTCAATGGCTGGAGATTTGCCTAATTGTGATTACAAATTACCCATGGCACCTCAGGTTAGGGGGCTTTATTGATTTAATTAGTTGCCAGACTAGAAAAGGCCCCTTAAACAATGGTGCTTTGATTCAATTTTATGGGCAATCATAGGGAAATGCAATCTAACCTGTTTAAATACAGAACAAACAAACAATGAGCAAATTAAGCAACCTAATATTGTCTTTCAATTCTACAATGTTAAAACACTGAATTTTATATAAAACAAGACTTGTATGTAAACGTATACTGCACCATCTTTCTTTTTAACTGCAGCACAGTTGGACGTTTTCTGATCGATACCATGAGAATCGCCTGTCCAGAATGTCCACAAATCAAAGCTGCCATGGTACATTACCATGGGAAAACCACTAACAACCAGTATTTATGTGGAGCTGATTACTTTATGATTTAGCATGTTCTTTCCATATGTGTTGATGAATATGTTGGCATGCATTGCGGCTGGAGTGTCCTTAAATAACACACACAATATCAAGTGTTCTTTACTTACAATGTGCTACAGATTTGATTCTGTATCTAAGGGCAGCATGTGTGCTGCTGATTCATGTACTCATTGCTTTTTATGGATCCCCTCTTTTATTGATATTGATTTTGACTCCTGTGTTACTCTCTATGAATTTGAACCCCGGCTGCCCCCTGACTATACAATCCCCTCAGGGTGTCCTGTTACCTAGAGGGAGAGAGAAAAAAAAGGGAGTGCTATAGGCAGTGGCTTTTTTCTTCTTAATTGTTTCTATCTAAGTCATGCTGCTTTAGTAAAGGTTTGGTTATTTCCAGGCTTATCTGATGTAGAACATCTAAAGGCTGCAGGGTAAACAAAATAAAACTAAGAAAGCAATATTTTTCACTTGGATTTGTCTTTTGGCCATTAACACACGTTTCCCACCCATGCTATTTATGCATTTTTTGTAGAAAAGTTCTAGGGGAAATCTGACACAAATCAGAATTACATGAAAATACAGAATGGATAAGCAAAAACAACACCTACTAAGAGCATAAAGCAATCATAAAGTTTTCCATATTTGTGGCAATGTGGTGACTTTGAATATTCCAAAGACCTTAGGGTATGCTTAATCCGTTGTAAAGGGGGAATATGGGAATATGTATGTATGTAGGTGGTTTAAATAACTTACAATTTCCCTGTAAAATACAAATACTTCCTAGAAAAACCTTCTAGTTTAAAAGTTAATCAGTAAGTTATTGCATTGTTTCTTTATACAACTGGGTACCTACCAACCTCCGAGGCCATTACAGTGATGTTGTGCCAGGGTATATCTTCTCTATCTAGAGGTTGTGTCGTACGTATGACTCCACTGTTTTCATCGATTCGGAAGTATCTTACTCCATCCTCTTTGCTGTCCAGGTAATATCTGTCAGAAAGATAAAGACATGGGATTATAATGAATTTCAAATTACATTATTAACAGATAACTGTGTGACAAAGATGAAAATAAAGGAACATACCAATTAGGTGTATATACATTTATATACTCAGTTAAAATACAGCAACTTAAGTGGAATAATAGTTGTAGTCCTATACTATTCCCTGATATTCGGCCAATGAGTGAGACAAGCCTTCCAGCGTTATTATAAAGCCTTTCAGAGGAAGATTAAGGTAAGTAAGACCGTCTGTAAAAAAAATAAAATCACATTTGAAGTAGAACTCGACTCTGTAAGAAAATGACTCAAAATATATCAATAAACTCCTTGACATCCAGATAAAATGTAGGAAAAAGAAAGACTAGGAGCCTCAGGTACAAAAGTGTGCAGCTTTTCAAAAAAAAAAAATTCTGAAATTTCGCTGTAAAGAAAACAATTAGATGTACAAAATCCTGCGTAAATGTGGTGCAGCACAGTTTAGCTTCATCCATCCCAACTTGCTTGGAATTGACCTCAGCTGGAAATGGATATATTTACTTGTCCCTAAATATATATATGCAAATCAGCATGCAAACACCCAGAGGGCAACCATTACGTGTCAAAATAACCATGTCTGTCACAGACAGACTTTGTCAACACACCTCAGGGATATTTGTTACAGCAAACCAATTTCTTGATGACATTAGCGACTCACAAAAGAAACCAGCTGGAAATAAAAAAAACTGTCAGCATTTTTTGTTTTACATTATCTGTACAAGGTCCTAACTGAGTTAATTATCTGCTGCATTGATCCCAAGCATTATAAGGTAAACCAAATCATAACTCAGTGGGATATAACCCCTTTATCTTTATTGAAAACATATTTATCGCACACACACACACTATGTAAAATATAATTCATGTTTGAAACGATTCATGATGTCACTAAAATAATGAACTGTCACACATATAACCTGTTAAAAGTCTGCTCCATTAAACATTTGCATTTCAAAAATAGGTGCACAGCTATTTAACAAAAATGGGTTGGACTAAAAGGAAAAAAAACATTAAAAGATAGTACACTTATAACAATATGAGTACATTTATAGTTTTGATTATATCTTAAAATTAACTGCTCACTTCAGTTTGCAATTGTATGTGTAATCAAACTGCTTTACAGCAAATATATCTTGGCATGGCCTGCATGACGGGCATGGAATGGCTCATGGATCATCCCAAAGAATACCAGACTTTTAAATCAGCTTCCTGAAGACACTCGTTGCAAATAGGGCAGTAGTATGAAGTGGAACTGGTGACACATGGTTCCTCCACTGCCCTTCTGTGACGCTGCTCAGTTTGAATTTGTTTTTGCTGTATATTCAACACACACAAAGCAGCATATTGTAAGAACTTTTACTGCTATCTAGTTGTCCGAATTATGCAAAGTTATACATTGTTAAATTAACTATTCCACAAAAGCCCTCACATTTTATTCACTTTTTTTGTACCATATTCAAATTATTTTTATTTAATTAGGATTTAACAATGAAAACACAAAAAAATAATTATATTGCAGTTTATAACTTTTTATATGCACTTGTAAATATGTTAAAAGAATAAGAATTGAGTTGACTATCTACAACTGAAATCAGATTAGGCTAAAATAAGGCAAGTTATAGCTTTACAAAAACCAGAGATAGGAATTGAGTCTTAAAGAATGTATATCGTGCATCTCCAGAGAAAACAATGCTGTATGTTTTTTTTTTATAAAATACATCTTCAGCTGGAAAGATCTATCACCTGACAATGTGACAATGGTCTCACTCAGCATGACAGAAACTGTAGGCCAAATATCTGTAGTCAAAGAGTTTTGTATACAGTCTTCTTGTCACAGAGTGCTCCTTGCCTCAACCATCACCGTTTTTAAAAGGCCACTACCTCCACAGGACATTTTTACAGACACAGTAAAAGTCAAGTGAAGAAGTTGAGCTTAGCAGGGGAAACAGGCTCACAAAAAAACAATTTCAACTCAAATAAATTGGTAATAACTGCAGAAAACTTTGACATTAAGTAATCTAAACTGTTAAAAACAGCTAAAGTGTTTTTACAGTAAGCAATGTACAGTTGTCTACACCATGCATAGTTTTAGACAAGCATTTGTTTTTTCCCAAGTGTGATGACATTTTTGACTTATTGTATATGAAGAACATTTTAAAAGAATGTCTCAATGTAGAAAAGAAGTTGCAGATGTTTTTTGGAAAAGGGATAAAATAAGAAAAGTTTAATTTTGGCTGAGTAATGTTCAAGGACAACCTAAACATGGCAAAGTGTGAACAGATAAAATTGTATTACCCAGTAAACACAGGTATCTATTTATTTGTCCTGTGTGACATTTTTAATACCAATTTGCTTCAGTCAGACTCTCTGACCTTTGATACAGCAATGTCAAAAAGCAATATTATCCCTTCAACATCTCAAAATATGGCTTCATTACAACTTCAAGCCTCAATGTGCATCTTAAGATTTCATGATATACGAACAGAAAGTAGAGCAAATTAAAGGAAACTAACTTATGATGACTAAATTCTACAAATAACAGTAGAAAGTATAGAAATCCCCTTTACTCTAACATCCATAAAGAAAAACTATTCTAACTGGTTTTCTGAGGAAGATTTTGACAATCTCTCACATCCATAGCGAAAATGCCCTGCAACTTCAGATGCATTTCTACTCAGCACACATAAAGGCCTGAATTACCTTCACAACTCAGCCCTGGTAAATGACCCATTAATATGATTCCGGTGCGTTTGAAAAGACAAACAAACAGGCTGAAAGACAACCCATCTTTAAGACAGAAGTTGAATACCCCTTCTGTAGTTCCTGCGTGGCTATCATGAAGCTTTTAATATAACCATAATTCAGTAAAAAACATTTAACAGTATATTTGTGAATAAAGAAAAAAACATAACATATTCTAAAAACAATGTTCAAGGAGTTAGAAAAGGCCTCATACAAAATGATATTTTACTGAAGCCATTCTTATTTTCTCTTTTTTGTTTTTAGGATCTAAAACAGGTTTAAAATAGTACCTGAAAGGAAATGCACCCTCCCCCTGAGAGACAACATACTACTCAGCACTGACTGATTTCATAAACGAGACAGTCTCTGATAAAATCACCACACCGGCAGCTGCATTTGCGTATAAAAGGCTTTTCGGAAAGTTAGTTCATTCGTGCACCTCATAACCCAGCTGTCAGCATTCAGCTACTCCGCAAAGCAGACTGAGATAAATGAGAAGAAGCCGGTTCCTGCACTTAATGGATATTTTTTACCCCTCATACTTTCAAAGGGGTTTTATACTTCTCCTACACATTGATGGATTTCAAGTCACATGCTGAAAACACGCAGACAAAGTGGCTAAATTATAAACACTAAGAAGCTGTTGATTCTGCTAATCAATGTGTTTCTTAGAGACACAAAAAGGTCTGCACACTGAGTAAAAAGGGGGGAATATATAAAATACACTGCAAAGGGTTATCTGAGAGTGGGGATTTGAATTTATTTCTCCAGAAAATGCCTTTATAAATCAAAAAATAGGAGATAAAGAAAAATAAATGTAGCCCACCAATACCATACTAAAGTAGGTAAGGGCCCTGAGTTCGTTGAAACTCCTGAACGCAATTTACACTATACTTCACAAGAGTACTTCAATGACCTCTGTTCTAAAAGTACAAATATAAAAGCAACAAGATGTAAATGCAAAATAAAGCAATCAGAGTCAACGTTATAACCTCAACCTTACTTCTGCTTATTTCCTAATCAAAAATATCAACTTATCAGAAATAACCAAAGAACATACAAGATTAAAGTTGTGAGCTCTTTGAGCTCATATTGAGAAAAAAAGAACAAACAAAAATACAATTTAGGTGTTTGCAAAATACAATTGAAATAAAATTGCACTTGGTAATAAAGATTTAATCTCAAATGTCCAACTTGTACTGAAACGTTTTCGCCCACACTCCCCAACTCAAACCTGAGCCAACATAACATTTTTTAAAGTTTAAAAAAATAAAAATAACCCCCGTTGCAGGCCTGATATGTGGTTGAAGCGTGGGAATGCGATACCTTACTCTGAACCTTTTATGAATTTCACCTGTCCTTCAGTCTCAGTGTATAACGGAAGAAGATGTAGGATGTCAGCTCTCTCACCCGTTTCTCGGTGCCCTGCAATATAGCAGGCAGCAGAAAGGCCCAGTGAAGATGCAGTCCTCTAGTTCAGTCCCATAAACCTTCAATATCGCTGCACCGTGTTCAGTTCCAAAAGTTTCCATGCCGGAAACATCATTAAAGTCTCTGTTAACTGTTTTAGCTCCCAATACCAAATGTCCATTTACTCTGCTGGTGAATGCTAACACATTAGCGAGCATGGACTCACTACTACTACACTGAAAATTTTGGGTTGAAATAATACTAGTTGTAGGAAACCAATATATACAGATGATACTTATATAAAGACTTTCGAAGTGAAAGTCTAGAAAATCAGTGGAACACTCCTTTTATCAACAACTTCACCACCTTCTTTCCTGGGATCAAGTTCTTAATTTGGTTTTAATGGCGGTTGGCAAGCAACATTTTGGTGCATTACTGCCACCACCAAGTAAACAGTGTGGACCAAGACTAACGAGCTCAAAAAAAAAAAAGTTATTTCCTTTTCTATACTGTTCTTCCCAAACCAGTGACCCACAAGTAACGAAACAAAAAATTATAACTCGTGTCAAAATAATCCTTTTTTTAAATGTTTACAATGTTTAATTGTTACCTTTTCCTTTTTAAGGCACCTCGACAATTCCTGTCTATGTTTGTAATATTTCCTTCAATTATATATTACATGTTCTATTGTCTCACTTTCCCCACAGAAATCATTTCTTCCTGTTTCATGTTTTCCCATTATAAGTAATGTTGAGTTAAGTCCTGTGTGCCCCAACCTTAATCTAGTTATTATCCTTTCCTGAATTCGGTTTCTCCCAATACTTCTGATTGCTTCAGCCTTCCTTTGTATTCTATAAAACCATCTTCCTCTAATATCATCTTCCCACAGTTTTTGCCATTTGTAATTAATTTTCTTCCTGATTATGCTCTTAATTTCTGGTTTACGAACTGCAACTCTAATATCAATTTCACTCCTGTTTGTAGATTCTTTTGCTTTTTTATCAGCCATTTCATTTCCCTTTAGCCCTATATGTGCAGGAACACACAGAAAAAATACCATTAATCCCATCATCTGAATGCGATGAAGTATTTGTTGAATTTCTAACAAAATATCAGGATGACTATCTGAATGATTTCTTTGTAGACTGATTAATGATCAACTAGAATCTGAGCAAATCACAGCTCTTAATGGTCTGATCTCCTCCATCCATTTTACTGCCAGCATCAGTGCTATCATTTCTGCAGTATATATAGAGAGGCCTTTATTTGTCTTTCTCCCTATTTTGATTTTGAATTCTGGAACTACCAGTGCTACCCCTGCTTGACCAGATGGATTCTGGGATGCATCTGTATAAATTTTAACATAGTTATAAAAATGATCTATGTTTTCCTGTACTGTTATTGTTTCTGTTATTGTTCGGTGTGAACGCAGCTATAGAACGTATCAAGTCTGCTCTGATGCATGCTCTGTAAAGAGGGAGGAGCGAGAAAAACATCCGGGGATTTCCTCCGTTCTAGGTCTTGTGTTCTTGTGAATTGGAACAGTACTCTGGCCGAGGCTGATGACGTTTCACGTGCACACGAGTACACGAGAACGCAGAAGTACGCATATGAAGTACGCATTGCGAAACGGCCCCTGTCTCTCCCTTAAGCTCTTCCCATTTCCTGTACATCGACCATTGACAAACTAGTAAAGTCCTTATGCTCTACAGTAATTCCTCTACCCAACACAAGCCTTTCAAAATAAAACAAAATATGTGGCAAGCATTTTTTGTGTAACAGAATATTTTAACTGAAGTTTCTAATGACATACTGTTCTAGCTTACATTAATTTTTAACTTATTTATAATGGTTTAAACTTTTTAGCAATAAATTTAATACAGTTCAAAATACTATTTTTAGAATAACTTTAAATGAACTAGATTAACTGAATGCAAACTATTACTGCTTAAGACTGGTTACATAAATAAATAAATATGCAGGTTTATGCAATAAATATGCAAGTTTATATTTTCCACATTTGTCCATTGATTCCACACATGCACAGGTTGGGAGTTTTCATGAATCCCCAACAGGGCCAAATATCAACCCAACTATTGACCCCAAAATGCAGGGCATTATTAGCTCCTGCTCCCCTCAATATATTAATAGAAAAAGGGAAAGGACCAATATTAAAGATTTTTTCTGAAGTCTAACATCACAGTCTCTAAACTGGGTTTAGGGATAAGTGTTTCACTTGTCAGCTCAAAGTTAACTGTTGTAAAATTTGGGTGGATGCATAGATGGATGGATATTCTAAATTTGATTTTTTTTAACCTCATTCATTAGCAAAGCTGCTCACAACAGCTGGTCCTGCTGCCCTGCCATTAAAACAGATAGGAATGGCTGCTGCTTTTATTACAACAGAGATCAAATGTGAGACAGACTGAAAGGTACAAATCAATTGCTGTAAGAATCAGCCAACCATAAATGTTCAGTGTTCAGAGCTGTAAACTGAAACTAGGGACTGCTGTCTCATTAGGAGATGCAAATCTATTATTGTTTTATACCCAGCCTCCTATCTGCCACGTGTTTCTATAAGATACAAATATATAACTTTAGCATTTTCTGTTTACTAATCTTCTCCTGTTGCATACACAATTCAATCTCAAGCTTGGCCACATTGTCAGGCAGTTTGTAAGGTCCCAAATACCTGTTTGCCATGAGCACTGCAACCCAGAGGCTATACAAAACATAATATATTTTGTAGAC
This sequence comes from Jordanella pulchra, assembly GCA_034780135.1. Taxonomy (NCBI): domain Eukaryota; kingdom Metazoa; phylum Chordata; class Actinopteri; order Cyprinodontiformes; family Cyprinodontidae; genus Jordanella; species Jordanella pulchra. The sequence goes on along the minus strand of JAUZNJ010040812.1, from coordinate 4,982 downwards.
CATTTATACACAAGAAGAAAAGTCCTAATTCAATGCCTCACAGATTACCTGAGCTCAACATTTAATAATCTTATTGTTTTATATACTGAGAATGATGCAGTGGTAAAGATGGAAAAGTGTGTGATTTCACTTGCACCTAATTTCTATGGTGGAGAAATTAGAATAAATATAAAAATATCAGACTCTGGTCAACAGAGTCTGGATGCTATGACCTGACTAAATTAGTACAAAGTTTTATTAATGTTATTTTCAGTCAAGTATTGTTTTAATTATTGATATTTAATTATGTATTTCAATTCCAAAGGAAAGAAAACAGAAAAAAAACAGCTTTCCAAGTTTTAGCAAGGATCTTCATCTTGATTGATAGGTAATTGTAACAAAGTAAAGCATAAAGCAGACTGCAACCTCTTTCACAACAGAAAACAACTAAAATTAGATTCTATATAAGTTACAGTTACAATGAAAGTATGCTAAATTTTTCCCAAAGTTCTCTGATTGGTCACAGAAGCTTGTGGCATCTTCAACCCTGGAATCTCCAGTTCCCAGAGCTGCATGGCTGTGTTTGACTCTGCCAGAGAGAGCACACACAGAAAGGAAACACAGACAGCAGGAAGCTTTTTCCCAAACGAATCTGAAACCAAGTCTGGTAAACTGTGTAAATTTTGATAGCAGACGGGATGATTTTGTCTTCATTTTGCACAATTGGGTTGTTTATTTGTATGGAAAGTTTCTGCAAGTAGTTTTGTTTTTCCCATGCATCTTTTTCATGCTCAGCACTCCCCAGTGACTTTCTTTGCTAGTATTTCTCACATATTTAACACTGCTCCAAATCCAAAGGGAGGACCCTCTGGGTAGCCCATAAGCCAAAACCAGGAGAGAACAAGACCACCTGTCCCTTTAGGAGTAAACCCTGAGCAGACAGAACCACTGTTGGAGTTGAAGTGACTCTCCCTCCACCCGAGGGACTTAAGTGGCAGAACAATTGAGCAGAATTTTATGCGCTTCCAAAACAACAAACAGCCTTATCTTACCCAGAGTATCCCTGTTCTTTCTCTGTTCTGCTTTAGTTGGTTAGAAACCTTCCTACTTATAATCTATCTGCTCCTAAACCCTCAAATTAATGTTTAATATTTCAACCTAGAACTACCTGTACAGTCTTTACTTAAACTTTGGAAAAAATATAGCTTTAATTTTGAGATATTTAAAACCATTAACCACCTACACTACAACTAAGCTCTCTTGCGTTTAGAAGGTATAGGGTAAGATTAGTATATCTTTGTTTTGCCTTATTTTTTTAGTATATAATTTAATTAAAGTAGTATCACATCTTTAGCATAGTATAAAAAGTTTTCTTTGTTGTGAATGCCAATGCATTCATCCATGTGGATGTAACAAAATACAAAAAAAATATGTTTGTTTATAGGCATAACAGTTAATACTTGACACTAGTATTATTGTTTGTACTCTTTCTTCATATTGATCACAGTATTCTCATTCATTGCCCCAAATGAGAGACTAAGTTCTCTATAGGTCCTTCAGAAAATACATCACAACAAAGACTCAGATAACATCCAACATCCCACAGAATGCAAAACATTACCAATCCATTAAATGTTTTTTTTTCTGGTTCAGGCTTTTACCCTTTATGCCTACATTATGTTTTGCTGTCTTGTTTTTTTTTGGTGTTTGTTTTGTTTTGGGTTTTTTTCAAGTCACCTGTCAGTTACAGAGACAATAATCTGTCAAAAACACTATCAAACAATTTTGAACACAGTCTCACAAAATGTGTCTTGTTTTAAGATTGTGAGAGATAACCACATGGTACAACGCCCACTTTTTGTCGCTTCACACAGTTGTAGTTGCTAGGTGTTGCGACAGCTCAAACACCCAGAGACATAAAAACCTTGGCTGACAGTGCCACTAGCTGTCAAGCTACCTGTCAAACATTTTGACTGCCCTCAACATTTCAGAGACATCCACTACCACAGCTTCTTATGCCACAGAATACCAAATAGAGCTCAAGGAAGTTTGGGGGCTAGTAGTCCCAGTAGACTCATATGCTAGTATAGCTGTAAATACACAATTTATACAAGTATGCTAACTGTTTGAGGTGATTTAGTGTTTAAAGTAGTGTTAAAATGATCTTGCATCATGGAGGGGCATGTTGAGTAGTGGAAGAACAAGTACTATAAATTAGAAATCAGAAAAATCTTTCTTGCGAAACACAGTAGAACTTTACCAGCAGTTGTAACTTGTACACAGACAAACATACAGTTAACATACACAAAATTTAGATTATCTAGTCTTGAATGAATGAATAGAGGTTGAACAGGAATGTTATGGAAATAAAAGAAAAAGTTCAACTTTTTGCAGAGGAAGAGCACAATGACAGATTTAGAAAATCTACAATATTACACATGAACTGAAACAGGATTTACATTTCCTGAGATATTTGTAATTTATGCAGACAGAAATTTTCAGAAGAGGGCCTGTGTCTTGTTAATGAGGCTAGTTGCAGATCGGAAAAGCTGTTTTTCTTTGGCAAGGGGTTTTAGTCCTGATGGATTGTAGTGTCCTGCCAGAGGGGAGAGTCTGACGCTGTGTCCAAGGTGGGAGGGGTTAGCTGCAATCTTTTCTGCTTGCCTCAGAGTCCCAAAAGCATGCAGTTTCTGAAGACAAGGAAGATGGCAGCCAATCAACCCCACTGGACAATGAATTATATGCTGCCATCTGCACTTGTCCCTCATGATGGCAGCAGCATGTCAGACGGTGATGAAGGAGGTGAGGATGGACTCGATGATGGTGGAGTAGAGTTGCACCATCATTATCTTTGGCAGGCTGACATGCTTCAACTGCCATAGGAAGAACATCCTCTGCTGTGCCATCTTGGTGAGGAAGGAGAAGTTGAGCTCCCACTTGAGGTTTTGAGTCAAGATGGTGCCCAGAGGGCAGAAGGAGTTTAGGGTGAGGACTGGAGAGTTGAACAGCATGGTGGGGGAGGGTGGGGCTGCACTGTTTCTAAGGTCTACCACATCTCCACTGTTCTGGCTGTACCAGGTCAGCAGCTGACCCATCTTCCACCTGTAGGCAGACTCATCCTCTTCAGAGATAAGTCTAATGAGAATGGTTACATGTGCAAATGTTAGGAGCTTCACAGACTGTAACTTAAGGTGCTGCTGTTGGTGTACAAGGAGCCTTGAGGGGAACCGGTACTAATGGTCTTTTACCTTTGTTTTCCAACTTACCAGAAAGCTTTTGCTTACCACCTTTCATTTGTCTATTTTTGGGTCAGGTGACTGAAAGAACTCCAATCATTCTGTAGCTACTAATATCAGCTGTACATGTCTCTTAGAAGCTAAGCTCTAATAGACAGACAGGATTATGTAATTTGAATGCCATATATAATTACACTGCACTTTAACCCACCTGATTTTATTTGACTGATCAACAGGCTTTTGCTAAACTGCATTCATCTGAAATGACTATGTTACAGGAGGTAAACATTTTAAATATTTAGAGCAGTGTGTCTTGATGACCAGGATTGGAAAATACATGGCAACGCAAGGAGAGGAAAAGCGATTTAAGTTTGTTACTACAGCACATTTCAGTATTAAGACAACTCAAAGTGCTATTCAAGAAAGGACCTTAAGTGAAGAAAATATACAAGTTTTCAAAAATGTTACAGTTTCATGGGAATTTGTTTCAAATAACTGGAGTATAACAGGAGGAATGGAGTATTAGTACTAAAATAAATGCTGGCTCTCCATTTTTATTTCCAGTTCTAGGTATAAAAAGTAGACTTGAACTAGAAGACCTTAGTGGTCTTGGCTCTAATGTATTTTGGCACCAAGCCCTTCAGTGATTTATAGGCTAACAAAAGTATTATTAAGTCTATCTTCAGATACAAAGAGCCAGTGTATCAATCTAAGAACTGGATCTGTGTTCTCTACTTTCTTGGTTTTAGTGAGGATGCGTACAGTATCATACAGGGATGACTGCAGCTGTCTGATTGGCTTTTGAGGCAGACCTGTGAGGACAAAGTTGCAGTAATCCATTTGACTAAGAATGATCAAATGGTTGTTTTTGGAGAACTTGCTGAGACATTACTCCCTTAAAAATAAACTTGATCTTTATGTGCCTCTGAAAGATCAGGTCTGTGCCTATCACTACAATCACATTTTGGGCCTAATCAGTGGTTTCTTGTCAGGGTTCATCACTCTTCCTTTGGTCCCATAACTATCACATCACTTTTTTTTAATAAGCTAAGAAACATTTTGGCACAGCTATGCATTGAGTAGAGCAACAAAATAAGCAGGGAAGTTTCTCAACAATAGTTTAAAGTTTTTACACCGACATTTTTTGTTTCACACACAATATAATCAAGTAAGTTGCATTAAATAATTCCAATGAGTATATTCTGCACTAATAACCCAATGATATATCAGCCAACAGCAGGTTCTGTATTTCTGTTCATAAATTCTTTGCTCCTGTAGTGCATGCCAAATATCTCAAATATGATCCCATTACATGCTGCAATAACAGAAAATTGCTTCTTATTGATATAAGAGCAATGGACTAGCTCTTAAGGACTATCAGGTTCACAACCACTCCATCAATTTTGTCAAGAACACGAAGCAAATTCAAATCATTACAAGCTGTGTAGTTGCTGGAGTGTAATGCCAAGGAACAAGGCACCTGTTCAGTACTCTGCCTAAGGCTAGTATGAATTCTGATCCCCCCCCCCCATTTCCCACCAGCATACAAGCGTCTGTTTAGAGAGCATATTAATGTGCAGAGTAATTGTCTCGCCTCAGGTGTCTTCTCATGCTTGCAGGGAGAAACAAGCAGCTATCTGGTGATGCCAAAAACCGATATGATTTACAGGAAACATGGCAAAACTATCTATGAACAATCCGTTGTTTTGGAGATATTTAGCAAAAATGATTTTTTTTATATATCACACATTTTCCTGTAGACCTTAT
>JAUZNJ010040811.1:0-10234 GCA_034780135.1 Jordanella pulchra | reverse complement strand
CACTGTGTGGATGCACGCGCACGACTGGACGCTCTGAAGAACTTCCTGGAATAAAGACCTTGTTTTTGCCAAGTCCTTTACTCGGCTCTAACCCCGTGAACATCCTGTTTGCTCTCCGTTTACATTCTTGCACTCTCTGTGTTGCCAAGTGAGCATAAGGTTAGAAACACAACGCAGTACACTGCTTCCATATTTGGCAAGCCAGCCAGATGTTTTATGTTCTACAGCATTAGAGCTTAGACTTTCTTCCAAACTTCCAGTCTGCTCTGTACACAGAGCAGAGTGAGCTTAAGGTCACAATGACATATGGCAACACAATTTGCTTCTATAATGGCACAGCTGCTAAAAACTCAACATGGGAGGCAGGTATCCAATCAGTTTGAAGAATTGTGCTGAATGTCCCACCCTTTTGAGAACACGTTTTACGTGAAGCTTTTCAGATGGATACAGTGTAGAATTCAATTTGAATTACACATATCAGTCTGGTTTATCCCAGGTTATTAAGATTAGGCGGCTGGAGGACATAGGGACCACTTTTCATCATTCTGCTTCCTTCTATCTCTAGACTGAATACTTGATATTGGCATTTGCCTTAAAAACTGTATCACTCCATCTCTACATTAGTGCATAGCCACATTCACCCGATGACTTTATCCAGATCTGCTCACGTTCATAGAAAAATATGTATATCGTTGGGAAATTTAGGGTGCCTTGCCCAAGGGTACATGACTGAAGAAAGCTGGGATTCAACCTACAATGTTCGCGTCGGAAGAAGACCACTCTTCTCACTGAACGATAGGTTAGATAAACTTATCTAATACCTGCCTTTATTGATCAATGCAACATGTCTTCTGCATTGAACTCCTCCGATTGTGGAGCAATGGTGTGTTACTGTGGAGGCATTCTAAGTTTTGTGCACAGATACCAGGGAACTTGGAGCCTTCTTAATACACAGACTCCCTGTTCTAACTATGGGGGACAACATTCTTCGGTAACAAAACGAAAAAAAGTATTTTGTTTAGGAAAGCCTAGTCTGATTATTGGTCATTGAAAAGAAACATTGGATCGACTTTGTATAAAGTGATATTTGTTCATCTGATTAGAATAAGTAGTCCTTCAAATTTAGTCCTTTTTTATGTTTCTACAGCAGTAACTTTTATTTTGGTGGTATGTTCCTGAAATATTTCAAAAATGTAGAAAAAACTATCAATCTTATTTTTTTTCAAAACTCCCATTTCTCCCTTGTCTACTAGTGTAACCTGCTTGTCTTTTCTTGCAGGGAATTTGGACCACGTAGACTACATCAGTGACTTTGAGTTTGACCTCTTCATTCGACCTGACACCTGCAACCCACGTTTCAGAGTCTGGTTTAACTTCACTGTGGAGAACGTCCGCGAGACACAGGTCACAATCGTCTCATGTTGTTCCGTGTAACCAACCTTGACTGTAATTTTTGTGTGGCTTACTGTAGTTTAACATTTCTTTCAGGTCTGACTGAATCATATATTGCAGAAATCATTGTTCTTTCATTATGTCTACTCTAAAAATAGAGAAATCAGTCTGTCTGTCTGTCTGTCTGTCTGTCTGTCTGTCTGTCTGTCTGTCTGTCTGTCTGTCTGTCTGTCTGTCTGTCTGTTTGTTCTTTTATTCATGGTGTTTTAACAGGAAGGGCTTAATGGAAGATTAAAATAAGCAAATATAAAGAGTATGTAAACAAACCTCATTGACTACCAGAAATTCAAAATAGCACAAATAACTAAATGTAATACTGAATGTGGAAATACCATATTAGTCATAATTCAATAAGAATGGATTTATATCATTTTCTATCTTATTGATTTTATATTGTTTATATAAAATCAATACTGGGCAAAAAAATAAATTCATGTGACCAAATGGAAAGATTATATATGAAGATTTATTTTGTTTATTATTACATCTAAATCGTAGCAAAAGTCAGATCAAAATAAGTCTTATTTAAACAGTAAAAAAATTATCTAGCAACATGTGGATAAAAGTACATTTCTTAGCTTACTTGACAGGTATAATACAGCAACCTTAAAGGAGAGAAACTATGTTTTCTTTCTCATTAGCACAATGAAAATCTTGACTCAGTTTATTGTAATTGTGCACTATATACCCCAAGTTTTTGTATACATTTGATTGGGGTTGTGACTGCGAAAGGACTTCATATGCAAATTAAATTAAGTTGATACCTAGTGAGTATTTTTTTTGCTTGAAATTGATCCAAATAATGTTTAAGATATAGTCCTGATAGGTAATGCAACAAAAGAAGTAGCACCAGTAGCAGCTGATCTTAAACTTAAATTCCATCATTTACCTTGTGCCCTTCTAACGGGACTATCTAACAAACTGCCTGATTTTTCATTTATACTTGGAAAATATGATTCTTTCTGTATTGTCAGACTTATGAATATTATTTTTAGATTATCCCCATGAATAAGAAATACAGAGAAAATGTACTTTAAAATCACAAATGAACAAGACCACATAAGTTGTTTAAGTTTTGGTTATTGCTATCTCACATTTTTTTAAACTTTTTAAAGCTTTTCAATTTAACTGAATTTATCTGTATATCACCACTTCACAATACATGAACATGTCATCTCAAGCCTTTATTTTTGGCCTGATTAATAATTGATTGCAAGTTCAACATTTGAAAACTTCAAAAGCACATCTAATTCCCACTAAGTACTTACTGCTCGATTCTTCTTCTTAAACAGTAATAAAAACAAAACAAAACAAAATTTTGTTTCAAATTCTGTTTTAGGCTAGATTTTAACAAATGTTCAAAACCTTGTAGTGTGGAATATTCCTAGAAAAACTAGGCATACTGCTTTGAAGTAAAGGTCAACTTGTAATCGAAATGATCAATTATAAAAATGTACTTGATACTAATTCTGTTCATTGGTGTTTTTAAGTTATCTTAAGATTAAGGCCACATTTCGTCATATAATGCCAAGTTCTATGGTTCCACTGGAGCACTATTCAGTGACATGACAAAATGTTTTCATACAATGTTATACTCTTCACTGACCGTATGTGCAGCACTAGCTTTCAAAATATTTTCTTCTCAAATGAGTTTAAAATCTCTTTTTATAACACCTTTGATTCCTCCTCAGAAGAGAAGTATTTTTCTGTTTTCTCCCTCAGTTCTTGTCACAGTTTCTTAACCTGAGTCAGCCACTGGCAAACTCGGAGGCTGTGATTGGCTAACAGAGCAAGTCACATGCCTCAGAGATACACTGCAACACAATACTTGACTGTTTTATTGCAGTATAAACAGGCTGACAATGTTGGTATTTATGTATGGGTAACAGCTCTTGTAGGATTTGAAAGACAAGGGAAAAGAGAGAAAGATAGACTAGCCAAGCACAATCACATATACTAAAAAAGCTAGCATAATCAAGATGGAACAAAAGCTGCATTCACTTAATTGATCAAAGTGAAGTGACAGATGAAAAGGGAAGAGGAAAATAAAAGTGAGCATTTGAGGAAAATTCAGCATTTTGTTGCTCCAGCTGTTCTTTTGAGTGTCCAGCTCTGCCTATCTGAGGCTATCAGGCCTATCAGCCCATCTCCGTGCAGTGCTGTAGTCAGCACTAATCACATTTTATGGCACTGAGATGAATGGGAGGCCTCAGCTCGGAGCAGCATTGATCCCAGGCCAGATAGGCCAGTGCCATCAGGCTGCAGCCTGGACTGACAGGATATTTGCTGTAAAGGCAAATAACAAAAAAGCTATAGGAGAGGTACAGGGCCTACCAAAACTGAGGAATAGCAATAATCATCTGATTTTGTTTTTCATTATGTAGACATATAAATGCGGGGGCAACAACTACTGCTGTTGCAGTCTGATTCGATTAGAAGCTGTTTCTGATCTGTCCAATATCCCTATTTCTAAAAGGTCTTCTGTGACTTTAATCTACAGTAGCAAAAGATCTTGCTGGAAAATACAGCTTTGCAATTTTTCTCAGGTGTGTTTATAAAACGTGTACAGGCATCGGGATTAGATTTTTCTATATGCCTAGAATAATCAGAATTCACATAAATCTCCTTTAGTTTAAACCTGAAATGAACATATGAAACACAAAATAAGCAGAAAATTAAACAGTCCAAGAATAATAGCTTGAATAAATAATCCAACCAAGTAGAGCTACAGTATAAGCAAGAGACTATGCTATAAAGATATCAGTGAGTTCCAGGGAAGAACTGGGCTGTTGGAGTGTTTCATCCAGCTAAGCCTTGCTAACGCTCAGCCTGAGCCAAGGGAAAGGGGAACAGTAAAAGCCCGTGATATTGGAAGTGAGATGGCCATTTTGAAGGAATGTAAGCTGGTGAAACAGATTTGGTCTGCCTCAATCAGCTTAGCAGCTTTGTGGAAATTGGCTTCACCGTAGCACCGGTTATGATGGGTGGCTGGATGGATGGATAGATGTCTCTTTTCTGTACGCACTTCTTTTTTGTGTTTATCAAACCACTCACTTACCTCAAAAAACTAAGACTAATTCTAGTTAACTTTGTTGCAATGACTGGGACAAACTTGCATTTTTACTCTTAGGCAAACCTACATTTAAGTCCTGTGTAAAATATAATGCGGGTATACATCTTTCGTTCGTAGTAACAAACTGTCTACAAAACGCTAGCATGCTCTCTTACTTTACCTGTGTTCTTCTGAGTTCTTCTTTAGTTATACTACTAGACTACTAATATGCAGTGCTTTATATTATTTTATTACATTACATTTTTGATGTTTGAAAATCCCTTTGAAAAACTGGTACCATATTAATGTGACAAGCCTTTGTACTGCAAACGAGAAAGGTAAGAATAGCCTGCATAAGGTCCATGAATTAAATAACTTGACTTCCATAGCCAATGTGACCACATTAAATGTGATGTAAATTGTTGATTGCATCTCGCAGAGAAAAAAAGATTTATAATTCACTAGCCCTTTTTGTTCAAAACCACTCACTACACAAAGTTTTGCTCCAAAGCTGAAACTTACTCACCAAATATGTCTTTTCCAGTTCACCTATTCTACATTAAGTTGTGCAGATGTACAATTCTGACAGTATGATTCCAAAAGGTGATAAACATAATTTGATTGGTTACTTCGACACCCGTTCTTTTGCTTCAGTGACTAGCTTTACACTTTGCTGCTGTCAGCCTGACAGTACAGCACAATACCCAAAGCTGATCTGTTTTCCTTTTAAAATCACTTTGAAAGATGCATTCATTTGAAAAAATAGAGATTAGAGTAATCAGTAGAAATGTGCCATTTTCGATTTTCAGCTTGATCAATACTGACCTCTTTTGCTCAATCTTTTTTCTAATCAGTACATGTGTCATAATGCTACCAAGTTACACCTATTGCAGCAATGTTCAATGATGAAGTTGTTATTTCTTGAAGAAAGCTTAAGGTTATCCATCAGTGAGAGGATTTAAAAATAGTGTCAGAGGAAGCAAAAAAGTCCTCTGAGGTTATTAAAAAATAAACTTTATATTTTCAGGAAAGCATGTTGGCTTTTCTTAAAATGCTTCTACAACAGAGAGGAAGAATTTAACGGTCACTGATCAATTTCCACATACTCCTATAATTGTTTACGTACTTGATGATCCATCTATCACAACACGTACTGTATATTGGTACATCTCACTGAGATGTTGTTGAACTGGTGAAAGTGAAAACTTGAATTGAGAAACAAATGGTATAAAATTCCATTTGTTTTATCTTATTGAGCTTGTCTTTCATGAAATCATGGGCAGACTGGATTTAAATTCAGTCAGGGAGCTTGAATAGGAGAGGCCTTATTTATTTAAAAATAGAAATAAAACTTTGTCACCAAAGAAACATTTACCAAACAAGCAGCTCACCATATAAATTTAAGGTACATATGCAACAAAAGCAATCTGTAAAGCTATATAAAGATTTGTCGCCAATCTAGTTCTGCCCACTGGATCTGTACCTACCACTGTTTTTCTAGTGGTCCTGCTCCACTTTCCACTTATTCTCCTTCTCCTCCTCCATCATTTGCTCCTCCCCTCTTATTCTGATCCTCCTCTTCTCTCTTCCTCCTCTTTTTCACTCCTATGGCTGGTGTTATCTTACCTTCCAAGCGAGATGAATTGGTGCAAGATTTGTGATTTAGAAATCTCCCAAAACTACATCTTTCCAGAAGCCAATAGATGCATTAGATTCCAATAGATATGTTTCAAGCTAATGAAATGCCGATTAGTTTATAACATCAAGCAGAAATGCCAGGCTGAAGTAAAACAAACATGGCTGTGCTGGTGGTACTGCTTGTAGACTCTACTATTCAGTCTGTCTTAGCTGGAATGTCCTCTAATTCCTTTTTGAAAAACAAGCATAGGGAAACGATTTGTCCCTTTGTGGATGGTAAAGATGTTTCCGTGTTCCTCAAGACTGGATTTAAGTTTGAATTATCTGTTAACTCCAATAGTTGTAAAACAATAAAGAATATTGTACATCACAGTTGCTGCTGCTGCTGTGATTGACTAAAAGCTCTACATGGGAGGAAGGGGCCACCTGATGATTTCCCCAGTCAGCTTGAAGAATTGTACTGAATGTTCCTCCCTTTTGCAAACACTTTCCATAGGAGCCTTTCCAGTTTATTACTGTGAAGAATTACAATTTAACTAATTGTATCAATCTGGCTTATGCCAGGTTGGGCATTATCTTGTCCCTCTACATCATCTTGATGATTGTGACTGACAGTGGCCTTCTCAGTTGCTATTTACAGTATCAGCAATAAGGAAAACCTGTATTTCCCTTTTACGTATATTCTAGTGTAAGAACACAAATACAATATGGAAATTGGGTTGGTGAATTACTCATTTGGATTTTTTTGCAATGGTAAAAGCAGCTATATAATAATGTTCCATTGAAGGAGAAAAATTGTGCAGCCTACATTTTTTTTTTAATGTTTACATTTGAAGACAGACTTACCTGGAATACATTTTTTTAAGAAATGTATGTATTTTTCTCATCAACTGGGATATATTTATCTAGATATAAGTCTTTGCCAGGGATGTAAGTTATGAATTAATGATTAAACTAAATTTTATTGATCTTATCAACTGACAAGTGTTTACTAATAGGCAATTATTTTCTTTAAAAAATAATTTTCTGTTGTATACATTTTTCTTACAACTATTATGGTCTGGCTCTGCCTAAGGATGAACAGTAGTGTCCTCTTCTGGATGACATCCACACTATAACTTGGAAAGCCAATGTTATGGGTTAATTGGATGATACAAATTATAGACTAATAAACTACTCTGTTGAACAATGAGTCATAAGTCGAATATTTGATTGTACCCATGCTTACCCCCGACTTTGTTCTTATCTGTATTGTTACTTCTTTCAGCATTGTATATTACTGACACAGTTATTTAAAGAAACATCTTCACTTTTACTAAGTTAAACAATACTATTAAAATGGTATCAGTATAAAAAAATGCATCTAGGCTTGAACTAACAAAGTGTATATCAATCTGCCCTTCACTAGTATCCTCCACCTGATTTGTCTGGCCAATGCTTTGATTAGAAACCAATCAGTAAGTAGACATCCTACCCGTCTGAGTAAGTTTCTGCTTTAAGGGTGTGCTTGATTTTGGGCTCTGTGAAGGGCACGGTTGTGAGCTATTATCCTAGGAGCCTTCGGGGAGCCATTCATAGAAGACAAGCACTAAAACCTTGCACCGTGTGCTTTCAGCTCCTCAGGCTGCTGCAAGGGTGATTTGTAAGTCTAACATGCTGAGAGAAGGAACAGTGTAAGGCTGTTACACTCCATAATAAGAGAAAAGAATGAACCAAAGAAGAATAGGCTATGTGTTATATAGAATCCCCAAAGAGCCACCTCTGTTTTATCCTTTTTTTTAAAATACTACCCGAAATGTATTAGTTAGTCATACCAAAGAATGCTAAAACTAGAATGGAAGCATTATAGACCCTCCCTTGGTTATATGAGTCAGTTGATGTTACCTTCTTGCACCATTGCTTGAAAGTGTAGCGAAGAATCTCAAATTATATCATATAAGTCCACTTTAGTGGAGAAAGAGAACCATTTACCAAGTGTGTAGTGACTCGCCACAATACTATGATTTGGTGTTGAACATATCTGCAATGTTATGTTGCCTCTTGGACAAGGTTGTATCGGGACACCCCTATTTTATTGAGCATGTGGAAGGGCATCCAATTCCGATGTGTACATCATAAATACAGGTTTTACACTTTCATCCTTCATGGTACATTATAGCCATTTTTATATGTCTTTGGTCGAAGATCAATATAAATACCTTAAAATATGTTTACTGTGCTATACTTTTCTTCTGATACTATTACACAAGTAGAACAAAAGAAGTTAACAGTAGATTGATTCTTTGCCTGTTAAGCAATGCTAAACGGATTACTCATGATTACATGTAACAATGAGCTAGCACTGTTACTGAGCATGTTTAATTTTCATATTTTGTTTGCCACTCATTCCGTGTGTACAGTGGTTTACATTTTTTAACAAGAACAGAAAGGAAAAAAACAAACAATTTATTCTTCTGCAGCTCAACTGTGTTATTTTTTTACCCTTTGGTTGTGGTTTTCAACATCACTACTCTTTACAGAAATGGTTCTTGTTTAAGTTTATTGTTCGACTGGCTCTCAGTGTTGTGGTTTTATATGCCAGTCTTTGCTTTTCATATTAGTGTGGTTTATCGTATCAAACTCCTCTCCTGCTCCCAGGTTTTTGCAAGGTTTTACAGTCACATCACCTTGTCAACCTCACGCCTGTCTGTTCCACCTCTCTTCGTCCTATACTCCCCCTGTGTCTCTTTCATCCTTCGGCCTTCATGTCTGAGTTGTGATGTCCTCCAGCAGACAGTGGAACAAGAGGATAGACAGGTCCCCAGAGAGGACCTTTGGCTGAACATGGGCTAATCATTGCTGGCGTTGCGTGGCTGCAGACATGGACAGCATACAGCTGGTTGCGGAAGTTTCTTGTATCACTGTAGTCCTGCCACAAAGTGTTCCCATTTTTGTATACATTCTTTGGGGTTATACTCAAAGGCCCAAAATTACATATGGGCTTTTCAATAGGATTTCTCATCCTTTTTGGGTCTTTCTTTATTTTCTTTTGTTTTTTTTGTTTCTGTTCTGCCCTACTCTGCAGCATATGGCTCAAGGTAGATAGGCATGTATCTGTTGCATGTTGTTGCCTCCTTCTTTAGAAGTTTATTTCTAAGCGTCCTCTGTTTATACTCTAAAAAAGTAAATAATGTAGTCTGTCAAAGGGATTATTTGACTTCAAACACATGTCACATACACCCAGAAACTTGCAAGACATAGTTCAATGGCAATGAAAGGAGTAAAGGGAGGTATAGTATCTCAAGTGACCTTATTTTGTTAAGTATAGTTTCCTAAATGTCAATGCTGATAAGTCAATAAAAAATTTAAAGTTAAAATATGTATTTCTTTTTATGTTCATTGTGATACCAGAATAAATATCAAAATTCATTGCCTTATTTTTAGTCTTATCAACTTTTAAAGTAAGGAGCAGAGATTAGGTTCAGGCTTTAAAATAAACAAAAATCTAATATATTCAGACATTCTTTATTCAAATAGTAGTGACCTATATACAGTGCATAACTCTTACTTTGAAAACAAAACAACATTGAAATTAAACACTATACTAAATACATAAAGTATGTTGATTGCTTTAGTTTCCTGATTAACCCTTGTTATGTGCCATTGCTCTCCTTAAGATAACCCCCCCCCCAAAACAATGAAAGCAAAAAAGTAGAGAGGAGAATACAAGCAAATGCAAAAGATTTTTTTTTTATTCCTGGCTTTTGTTTTTGATGATGTTGTTCCATCAAAATGGCATCAGTTGGAGTTAAAAAAATGTAACTTCACTGAGATCATATCTTTAAGGTACAAGGCAAAAAGCAATAAAATGATCACATAAATCTCCCCCTCATTTTGTATATATTTGATGTTTTTTGACCTAGTTTATAGATAGTCACCTACTGAAAGAAAGATGTTGAAATCATCACAAGAACACAAACACAGAACTTTAAGGAGAGAACCTTTCCTTATAGTGTGATTTCCTTGTGTTGCTGTTAGTTATCTATCTATCTATCTATCTATCTATCTATCTATCTATCTATCTATCTATCTATCTATCTATCTATCTATCTA
>JAUZNJ010040810.1:0-10235 GCA_034780135.1 Jordanella pulchra | reverse complement strand
CCTGCAAAGTATCACTTCAGTTACATTTTTGGCTTCTCTACCCACCAAGAGTGACCTATTCAAAGATCAGGTGAATATAATATATATGTAAAAAATATATATATTGTCGGTGTGGGAGTTCTGACATATATACATTACCTATTGTTATGGTTTATGCTTAAAGACTAGATTTTTCACGTTTTTCTATGTGAATTTGTTGTTATGTAGTATAGTTATTCATCATTTGTATCTTTTTATTTTAATCTTTAAAATGCACATAACCTTCTGTTTGGTTACATTACTTTTTAACATTTAATTAGATGATAGTATCCAACATTTACTCAGTACTTAAAAAGGCATAACATTTTTCTAATGATGCTTCCACCTGTGGCCAAAACACAGAACTACAGTACTTTTCTGCTCGCTCTCATAAGCTTATGCTCATACTTGCCAAATTTAATTTTATTTTTTTACCTTACCCAGAGTTTCCATTGGTGTCTTAGTTGAGCTGGATGCCAGACTCATCTGAGTATCCACAAAATCCTTCTTCAGTATAAAGCTTCAATTGTTTGCTAGGTTGGACCCATTTAACATGGATGTGCTTTACATCGCATTCGCCGAACGGGAGCTTCTGACCCAAAGTAAATTAAGGAAAAGAGGCACAGGCTTATAGATGTATTGGCACTGAACTACTGAGGTGTCATTCTGCTCATCAAATTATGTTTTAGTAGTAAAGCGTCAAAGGCTATTTTAAGGTTTTTTTTTTTTTAATAAAACGTACGTAATGTCTCTTGAAGTAGCCCTTTTTATTGAAAACTGCTTTTATTTAACTTAGATAAAGGAATTAAAGTGGACATACACATTTTAGTTAACTATTTTACTTTAGATTTAAATGCTTTATATTGTCTCTCAAATTATATCAAAATGACTGTGATTTCATTGATCACAGCATCTTTTATGAGTAAGAAACTCCAAATCTTCTTTGTTTTCCATGTAGGACACATCTTTTCAGAATGGCGATGGAAGTAGACGTAATCTTATTAAAAATTTCACAGTTTTGTTTTTACTATTTTAAATTGTACTTTTATGTAAAAATGATCTACATTTATTTGTAACAAAGATTTTTTGAAAGTAAAAAAGTAGCATTCCAGTGCTAGATTCTCTCAATTTTGCTATTAAAGGATTCTTCTTTACTAGGTATTACAACGGTGCTCACCATGACAACGATTAACACCCACCTGAGAGAGACTCTTCCCAAAATCCCTTATGTCAAGGCCATTGACATGTACCTCATGGGCTGCTTTGTGTTTGTCTTCATGGCTCTGCTGGAGTATGCACTGGTGAACTACATCTTCTTTGGCCAGGGTCCTCAGCGTCAGAAAAAAGCTGCTGAGAAGACAGCAACAGCAAACAATGAAAAGATGAGGATAGATGCAAATAAGGTAAAATTCTACTTTTTTTAGTGATGGTGTGTTGTTGAAGATTTTTTTTAACGTCTTACGGTCTACTTTTAAGGGAACTTAGGGGCAGTTGTTTTGAATGCCATCCACTTCTTTCACCATGTCGAAGACTTTCTCCTTTGCATTTTAGGCATAAAAAAAGATGGTCTGGATGTGTCTGTGAACCCAACTTAATAAATCAGAAATATGTAGGGAACAGAAAATGTATAAAAGACTATACAGAAATGCCTAATGTATCACAATTTATGGAAATAATGATCAAATTTAACTTCATAATTTTTCATAGAATTCAATGACAACTCTTATATTAAAAACTCAGAATTTTCTGTCAATTATTTTATGGTTTGGGCTTTAAAGGGTTAACTTCAGTAAATAATCCTCAGAAATATGATTCAGTTTACATGTGTGTGAGGGTGCATTCTTGAGAAATGTAAATCCACATAATCACAGCCCCAATAATGCCATAGAAGGCTTCATGTAAGTAAGAGGGCTATGACAGCTTTTAGCCAGAGTTTAGTGTACAGCATTCACACTTTATTTCATTATACTTCCTTTAGCTTTTCCTTTCCTGAAATGTATATTCATGATCTCATTTCTCCTGGTTGAACTTTTAGCTGTTTTTCCTGCTTTCCTGCAGCATTTACTCTCTTACCTCTAACTGACTCCAGAGCCAGTAGGTGAAGCTACAACCACAGGGACTTAGGAGAATATATATTATGGTAAAAATGTTACTTTGTGCTGCTTTAGGTGATGCAAGGTGGATTTTGTTGTAATATGGTACTTTATAATTAAACTAAACAAAATCTAGACTACTGTAATTTCTTAAGGAAGTATAACAAGTGCTGGCCAATATCATACAGTGTTGCTTGAATAAGACTTCCATGAAATGAGAGCACCAGCAAAGGTTAGTTCTTAAAATTTGTAGCATGGTTTCCAAACAGTGGATATTTGCTACTCTGCTTATACTTGACCATGAATTGGAGCCTGGATGTTTTTTTTTTTACACTTGTTTACAGTGGCTGGTGGGAAATGTAGTTGGCAGAGATGATACGCTTTACGCAAGGATGAAACAAAGAGACCTAGCTGGTCATGATTCAATGTGGGAGCCAATCTTTATGGATGACGCTGCACTTGGACTTGGTGATCCAAAAAATAAGGTACACCAAAATATCCCCCCCCCCCCACCACCACCACCTTTTAAAGGAAGGGTGTCCAAAGTCAGTTCTCGATGACCTCTGTCCCACAGGTTTCAGATGTTTCCCTGTTTTGACATATCTCATTAAGATCTCACAGTAAAGGTTTGTTTATCACCATTCAATGGAAATAGTCTGTGCATAAGCAGGTAAGAATCAAAAACCTGCAGGACAGTGTCTCCAGAGTACCGGCTTTGGACACCTTTCCTTCTGAACAAGAAATTGAAGACAGCAAGTCTGGTCTAATATCTTTTTTTGATGACTATATAGCAGGCATCCCCAAAATCTGTCCTTGTGGACCGCTGTCCTGCAGCTTTTAGAGGTTTCCCTGCTTTAGCACAGCTGATTTCCATGGATAGGGGATTAACAGCCTTTTGCTGAACTGCAGTCATCAGAATCAGCTGTGCTTCAGCGGGAAAACCTCTAAAAGTTGCAGGACACCAGCCCTCGAGGATTGGGGATGCCTGCTGTATAGCATATATGATATTGGCTGTGTTCATACTGGACAAAAGCTGTGGTTATGTGAAAAATGTCTAAACCTTGTGTGGTTCCATTAATTCCTTGGGTCAATAACACATAAACAATCAGGTCAAAGTTTTGGAAATTAAAATAAGTCTTTTTTGGAGGACAGTTTTGAATATTTTTATGTACGAACATAAATACACACATTTATCTAATCAGTATATGTGTGCGAAGGGGGAAAGATAACTGTTTTTCCCTGGACAGATGGACGCACATGAAAACATCCTCTTGGGTACTCTGGATATCAAGAACGACATGGGTGTTACCGAGCTGGCTCTAGGTCTCAATGATCCACGGAATACCATGTTAACATACGACAGCTCAAATCTGCAATATCGCAAATCAGGGCTGGCAAGACACAACTTTGGGCGAAATGCACTGGAGCGCCACATGACTCAAAAGAAAAGCCGACTACGGAGGCGGGCCTCTCAGTTAAAAATAAACATCCCAGATTTGACTGATGTAAACTCTATTGACAAATGGTCACGGATGATCTTCCCAACTGTTTTTTCCTTCTTTAACATTATTTACTGGCTTTACTATGTCAATTAAAGACAGAGCACATACGTGAAAGCAAGTGCAGCTAAATTAAATAAGAATTTACTGTTTGCATTTGAGTGACGTTTATTTTCTCTTAAAAAATAGATGGAACTGCTGTATTCGGGACTAGCTCCATCATTTAGTGGAAACCAATCTTTGCTGGCTAACACACAAAAACCTTATGTAAAAGAGATTACAGACTTATAAGGTGCCTGTTTCTAAATATTTGTTTAAAGTGTGACATGCTTTTGTTTTATTGTGTATTATGATGTTTTCTAGTTTGTTTGCCTTTATGTTAGTTGATTATGGTCATTCACACTTTATTAAAAAACAGTGTTAATTAGATACAAACTGAGATAAAACAACTTCACAATGATGTTACTACCCCAAGTCAACAGGGTTTCTCACAATAATCATTTCAAAGAATACACACTAACGGTAACCCATCAAATTGCATGAAATTGCTAAAAGAAATGAATAGAAAATACCTAAGATTCACAATTTCTTATATGATATAGGGGAGAATTTTATAACACCATGATTTCTAAAAACTTTTTCTAGTGTATGAAATTGGTCATATTATGTCATGGTATTTTTTGAACATCTTTGTCAGTTTGTACAATTCCAAAAAAGAGAAAAATACCAAATAACCAATATTTCTGTTTGATCCACTGCAAATCAAAATCCTGACAGAGCTGAGAAAGAAAATTAACAAAACAGTATCAGGTATCAACTTTTATTAAGTAGATAAACTGACTAAAGCTGAACAAGGCTATAAGACTTTATTTAAAAGAACATGAACAAATCTTAAAAATGTAAAATAGTTTAACATTTTTTGTAAATGTTTTACTATATTAGTGTCCATATATTATATACACAAATTACATATAGAGGGAATTATTACAAATCCTTTATTTCTACTAATATTTATAAGTATGGCTTATAGATAATCTGAACCCAAAATGTATTGGCTCAGAAAATTTGAATTATGTAAAAACTATTTTGACTCATGCTGTAAGACTTTATAATAATCAGACAAATCAACACAGCTGTGAATGTTTTTTTAGCCTTACAGTGATCTTTCAGTCTTGTCAGAACTATACATTTATTGAAAAGACTTTGAGCTTGACAAATGTACAGAAAACACTCACTGAGAACAGACCCGAGATTGTGAAGCCACCAAGTTAATTGCTAAAGAAACTTGTTGGTAACTTGTTAACATATTCACGGAAAATTTAGAGGAAAGGTGGTGGGAAAAAGAGGTAAAAGCAAAATGAAAACAGTAACTTTGAGAGGATTGTCCTGCAACATCAATTAGAAAATTTGCGGGAGCTTCACAAGGTTTCCCTAATCACATATACAGTAGATCCATATTAATCATACACATGGGAAGCAAGTGTCTTACTTCATATTATATTCCAATTTTCTAAAATTCAATTCTGGATGTTCATTTTCAAATGAGATTCACTTTCTGAAGTGACAGATAATATAGAACCATGTAACAATTATTCAAATTTTCCAAGGCCTACCTGTGCATCCAGTACACTTCAATTGGATTTTTACTATTGAAGCCTTGATTTATATAAATAATATTCATATATCATATACTATAGGATGTTAACACGATGAACTTGCTAATACAACTAGACGTTCATTAATAAACATAATATGTTTATTAATGAACGTCTAGTTGATGGTTTAAATATTCCCTTTGTTAAGAGCGGACTTTAAACTTCAAAAATCCCACATTTCAAAGGATAGAATATAAAAACTAAGGACAAATATTACCTTCCCTCAGAATTAAGCGAAAGCCTTTTTTGTATATTTTGGACTCTAAAGACTTTTTTAATATAAATTTGGTTTCATAATCGGTTGACTGTCTTAAATTGCCAAATTAAGCATTTTTTAAAATAATTTTCAAATATTAAAAAGAAATTCTAATTGAAAGAGGTTAATTTTAATCATAACCATCCCACAATAATTTATGACGCTGTGATTTAGACTACATAGCAATAAGAAATTCCTTGGCTTAACCATACTCCCTGCCTTTGCTGCATCTGGGGCCTTTTTTGAGGGAAGCTTCGTTCAGATTATTATTTGTTCTTTATAAACGCGAAAAATGAGCTTCAGTTTATAAAATATATTTCTAATAGTTGTCAAAAAACTTTATATTTATTGATTTTGAGGCCAAAGATCTAAGTCAAATCGAAGTTGAGTTGTAAAATATCAAGATAGAAATCCTGTTTAAAGCTAAATAATATAATGAGAACTTCCAAACTGTATCTAGATAAACATTAGAATAGGGTAGTCAAAAATATTTTCTGTTAAAACTCAAATATCTGCAAATATCTGTCTTACATAATCATCCCTTTTAACCTTCTTGGGCTCATATTCTTATGATAGTTCTTTCTATCTCCAAGTTCAAAGTCATAATGACATAAAAACAGATACCAGTCGACTACTCAAACACATAGCAGAATCATAATCTATGTTCATGCTGCAGCCTTAAGTGATGAAAATTTAATTTCTTTTTTAAGGAGTTGGTCGAATTTTTCCTGTGTGCAGTACCTTTGATAATTAACAAACCAGCACATTATGGAGTTATTTAAACAGGCTGTGTGGTACTCCTAGAGTAAATATCATTCACCACAATGAACCATCTACTAACCTATGACTAAAATTGTAGTTTACGTTACACTTTATTTAGGTGAAATGATGTTGTAATTTCTAGACATCCTTATAGGAACCTGGCCAAAGGGTACAAAGGCTCTGCAAAGTGATGAATTCAAACAAATTGTTCTGATTTAACAAAAATAAGACTAGAAACACAAAAATGAGTAATACACAAACATACTGCAAACACAAACCTGCTGGAAATACGTAAATTATACTATCGCACATGCAAAGAAAGATTTTGCAACTAGCAGAAATAACAGCAAGTTAAAAATAAGCTGCAAACTAGAAACATAACAGTGCTCCAGATATCTAGAGGAAAGGCCCATGAACACATATGGTACCAGACATACATGCACATTACTACATATTAATGTCTATTGACTAAAGCTGTTGCTAAAAAATAAATGGGATCCCCACCCAAGGGATGTTTGGATCTGTTGCACAGCTTGAAAATGCATTCTTTAGAATATTTAGTGCAATGACACACTGTTTTGCACCATGATACACGGGAGTAAGGCTTCTTTGCACTATGGTGCATAAGAAAAAAGTTGTTTTGCACCATGGTGCATGAAAGTAAGGCTGTTTTGCACCATGATGCATGAAAGTAAGGCTGTTTTGCACCATGGTGCATGAAAATAAGGCTGTTTTGGACCATGGTGAGGGAGGGATGCAGCAAACACAACACACTGTGGAGCATGCGCCTTATGCCCAAGTTAAAACATTTTAATTTTAATTTGTAATATTACCTCAGCATATGCTCTGAAAAGAGTTAATTTATAAAATATCTATGTTTTATGTTTATGGTAGGCTCACTGCAACTGATAATTGTGATTATAGGAAACAAGGAGTTTTTTTGATTGAGTGGAATATGAGTAGTGAGAATTCTTGCTCTCATCTCAATTTCAAGTCAACTCTTGCAGCTTTACCATACATTTGCTGTTTTCTTTAGTTTTCTACTTATGATGCGTGAATGTAAGCAAAAAGCCTTTCTTAGCATATGGTAACATACTTTGTCCCCCCTATGGGAACAACACCACTGCAACACACTGCAATAACAATAGCTAGGGAAGCAGAGTTTGAAAGTGTAATCACTTCTACTCAACTGCAAATATGGATCGGTGAACAAAATCTATACTGCTTCCGGCAGCTGTACACTGATGCACACAGATGTCATTTTCTATTTAGTATCTTAAGTATATCTTTAAATGTGTGTTCTGAGGACACCATCTGTATCATCATTCAAAATCAAATCATAGAATTCAATTCGATTCAATAATATTTTAATAACCCCCGAAAGGAAATTCAGTTTAGGTACAGCGCAAGTTCTGTGAATGTGTTGTGTTTCTCAGAAAGTTTTATTTAACCCTAAAATTTAACTTAGAGTAATGCTACACACGTAGTGGTTGAAAAGCCAGTTGAAAATTCTCAGACATGTCTGCATTTTCTCCCCTTTATTTGGCTCAAATACAGAGAAAATTAATACCGTTACACCCAAAATGAATCTTCATACACCCAAAACAAATTTTCTGATGACTGTTGACTCTACTCTAGCTATTGCTTGCACTTGTTTGCAATCAAGATAATGCTTTTAGTAAAAGGATGAGAAATCTGTGCTCCCTACCTCAACCCATATTTTCTGTATAGAGGATCTAGATTGAAAGTGTTTACTCTATAATTTTTGTGTGCTGCAAATAAACTGCCCACGCATCCCTTCAGTAGAAACAAAGCCAACCAAAGTGGGTCTTTTCCTAGAAATGTTATGTTATTATGCTGTGATTAGCATAAAACATTTGTGGCCAATATTATCACAGACATTACATAATTGTCCATAAGCAGTCATAATTCAAATAAAGTCTTTTTTTAAAAGTGGGTTTTAAAGACTTCTTTAAGAACCAACTGAAATAATTATTTATGTCATATTTCATGGGTTGTACAAGGAATTGCTTCAAAATAATATAAGCCTTTAAAATTCACGTCACCTAAACAGCTGGTGTTCCACAAGTTTATTGCTCTCAAGGCAAGTCAATATTAAGAACAAGAAATCTGAATGAGTAAAATTAATTTCTTCTTTAGACTCTGGCAGATATTAAAAATCTTTTGTTTTTTACAAACATTTATCCGCCCTTTGCTCAATTCAGACCACATTATGTACATATGCAAATTGCTGCAGTTTTTTTTTTTTCAAATATAGCTGAAAACTATGGCTAATTCATTAAAAATGGAATATCATGTATTTTTAAAATACAATACATAAAGCTTTAAAACTCATTCTATTGGCAGCTACCTTGCAGTTTATCAACCACTGCCTTTTTACTGACTCTAAGTTTCTCAGTATTGCATAACTTTACCTCACTGGTGTTTCCTACAATATAAAAAACATTTTTTCATTGATTTTCCACTCAGCAAAACTTGCAGAATGGCAGAAAAGGTTTGGAAGACTTTTTTTCATTAAAGAGCACAACTTTTGGGCAAGAAAAAGTTACAGAAATTGATTTGTTTGCTCTATTTCCTACTGTGCCTTATCAGTATGAAGACTCCTACCAGAATAATTTCATTAAAAAAACACAACGAGGGGGAGGTTGCATAAATAATACAAAAATTGTGAGAATAAAATAAGTTAAAACACTTCAAAATTATTTGAAATATACTTGAACTACAGGTGCAAAGTTCTTTAAGAACAAAATAACAACAGAAGCTAATACACAGTGCACAAAAACGATAAAAAAAAGTTACAAAATAAATGACAAATTTAAAAAAGGAGATGAATGTGATTAGCTCAGGATGAATGATAGATTTTCTGTAGTGTTTTATAGGGAGGATGTAAGTGGGACCTTAGTGCTGGTGAAAAGGCTATCACAGGCCAATCACTAAACATTTACGTAGAGAGACAATTCTAAATAATATAACGAGAATGAATAACTGGATTTAAAGAATACTCAACGTTGTATATATACAATATATTGTATAAATAAACAACATTTAGACAAAATGGCATTTTCTTTTCTACTGCTATATTTATCAAAAGCACAGTCTAATGAAAAGCAATGTAAATAGTCCACTTTGGAGTGTTCCTACTTTGTTTATTAAAGTATATGTTGTTTCAAAAAAGTGTAAAGCTGTATTTATCAGTATGATTCCTATTTATTGCACAATTTCAGACAATTTAAAACAAGTTCTAGATTACATTAATGATTACAGCACATAGACAGACACACATATAGACAATGAATGGACACTCAATGACATCAGGGAGAAATTATACTTTACAAAACAGGATGATTTTAACTAGTATTAATGGCTCTTTTTAAATTAATGGTACCCTTGGTGAGTCATTTCTTCTGCTGCCCCTAGAGCCACTCGCATATTGGTGAACCCAATCTACACAGTGAATTAAATTGTAAAGATTAGACCCACCTGGTTCAGCCTCTTAATCTTTCAATCATGAAGCATGGACTATATAGCGGACTTCACAGTGAACTCAGTTTACTGACCGTTCCTACAGATGATCACTACTTTTCGCTTCCCGTTGGTTACATAATTCAGTCTCCCCTCATGGTGCCTGTGCCATCTTTTTTCTTTCTCATCACCAAAAACAAATCCCATGATGCTTTGCAAGGAGAGATCTCGCATAGCCTTCTGGGATAAATATGCTCTTCTAGTGACCATGGAAGCTAACTACTTTTCAGGGTACATTGTGGGAAATTTTGAGTCCAATACTTTTTTATCCTGTAGATCACGGGTGTCAAACTTGTTCCAGAAAGGGCCATGTGGCTGCTGGTTTTCTGTCCAACCAAACAGTAGCACACCAGACTCCATTCATCTCATCAAGTGTGTTCAGTCTTAACCTGGTGACTTGATGAGATGA
>JAUZNJ010040809.1:0-10235 GCA_034780135.1 Jordanella pulchra | reverse complement strand
CTTATAGCAGATTTAGTAGCCCCCATACGGAACTTCTGTTTTTCTTTTTTGATCTAGTCTTTGATCTCTATTGTGCCCGTTGTGAACATTGTGTGTCCCCCTCTGAGGCTGTGATGCGTCTTAAATTTTCTAAGTGTTTCCAATGTGTAATAATTTTTGGTTTTTTTTCATTTTCTAAATGTATCTCATTCTCTTTTATCAGCCCTTCTGTCATGAAGTGCTACATCTTGAGAAATTAAAGCTCTAATTATATAAACTTTGGACTCAAATATCAAGTGCAGTGATTTCTACTTGTATGCATAAGGGATATTTTGTGTGAGTTTTTTTCACATTTTTTTTCCCATTGAAACCACACACTTCTATGTGTTTTACTCTGGTTTTATGTGACAGACTAGCACAGTGCCCTAGTTTATAATCAACCTCTCTAAATCAATACTATGTTGAATGATCTTTGGGGTATGTCTCTACCAGTTATACCAGTTTTGTCTAAAACTGGTAGAGACATACCATCTACAGTCTAAAATCTATGCTTATTCTCCTCAGTACACTTGTTTAAGCTTTATAAACACATTTTTTTAAAGTCTTGCCACAAGTACTAATTTAGATTCTGATAGTAAATATTTTTCAGGTTAGGTTTTACCTGTATAGTTTGTGTAGTTGCGGTGGTTATGGTGATGAGGCTATGCCTTAGTCTTAGCCTTTAGTCTTCAGTTTCATTTAACAGCTTTTCTTTTAGGATTAACTGATATCTAAAGCAGTCAGTTTTGCCATCAACTCTGGTAAACTTCATTGTTGCTGAAGAGGGCTAGTTCTGTATCACAATGCTGCTATCATTAGGTTTCGCTGTGGTGATTGTAAATTAGGGGGTTGTGCATTCCCGTCCCAGAGGGTGTGTTCCAACTGTAGGGGGATCACACTTCTCAGCCTCCCTGGGAAGGCCTATGCCAGGGTCCTGGAGAGTAGAGACCGGTTTATTGTTAAACCTTGGCTTCAGGAGGAGCAGTGTGGCTTTCATTCTGGCTGTGGAACAGTGGACCAGCTCTACACTCTGCAGGGTTCTCAAGGATTCATGGGAGTTTACAGAACTGGTTCACATGTGTTTTGTGGACCTGGAGAAGGCATTCGACTGTGTCCCTCGATCTGCCCTGTTATGATTATGGAGTGGGGGGCCCTTTACTAGTGGTTATCCAGTCTTTGTACAAGTGGACCAGGAGTTTGGTCCACATTTCTGCATTAAGTCGGACTTGTTCCCGGTGTTTGCTGGACTCTGACAGGGCTGCCCTCTGTTACCGGTCCAGTTCATAACTTTTATGGACAGGATTTCTAGGTGCAGCCAAGGGCAGGAGGGGGTCTGGTTTGGGGACCAGCAGATCTTGTCCCTACTTTTTGCAGATGATGTTCGCAGCTGATTGTGAAGCAGCTGGGATGAGAATCAGTTCTTCCAAGTCCGAGGCCACAGTTCTCGACCAGAAAAAGGTGGCTTGTCCCCTTTAGGTTGGAGGAAAGTTCCTGCCTAAAGTGGAGGAATTATCTTGCTGTCTTGTTCACGAGTGAGGCGAGAATGGAGCGGGAGATTGATAGACGGATCGGTATGGCTGCTGCTATAATGAAGATGCTGCACTGGTCTGTCGTAAAGAGAGAGCTGAGCGAAAATGCAAAGCTCTCAATTTACGGGTCGGTCTACGTTCCCACCCTCACCTATGGTCATGAAATCTGGATCGTAACCAAAAGAATGTGATCCCAGATATAAGCAGTTGAAATGAGCTTTATGGTGCAGGGTGGCTGGGCTCTTCCTTAGAGATAGGGTGAGGAGCTCGGTCATTCGAAAGAAGCTCGGAGTAGAACCACTTCTCCACATCAGGAGGTGTCAGCTAAGGTGGCTCTGACATCTTTTTTCGGATGTCCCCTGGATATCTCCCTTGGGAGGTATTCCAGGCATGTCCCACCAGGAGGAGGCCCAGGGGACGATCCAGGATACGCTGGAGAGACTATGTCTCTCAGCTGGCCTGGGAGCGCCTCGGGCTTCCTCCAGCTCAGCTGGAGGATGTGTCCAGACAGAGGAAAGTCTGGGAGCCTCTACTAAGACTGCTGCCCCACAATCCGGTCCCGGATAAAGCGGCAGATGACAAGTACGAGTTGTGCATTTATTTTTGTAAACCCCACAAAGTGTTTTGATTGTGAGCCAGTAAGTCCAATTATGAGTTGGGTGTCTTTCATGATGCACTCAGATGTACATTTCTGCTCATATTAAAGTACACACTCGAATTAATCTAAGGTAACTGACTAATAGTGGGTATAAGGAGTAAAAATGCATCAAACATTTTTTTCTGGGGGAATATTAGTAAATTCATATCTTATTCTTACATCACCCTTCTGTGTTTTGAAGTTTGTGGTTATCATAATGCAATGTATGGTTTGGTCTTTATAACCAATGTGTGTTTAAAGGAAACCAGTGCCAGATAAACAGTTAGATGGTTTTCAATGTCAAAATTAACATAAACCATTTTAACTGAGATTAAATAGCAGAAATCAGAGCTTTCTACAAACCTTTGTTTTATATTTAAGAAATGAGGACATCATACTAACAATGATCTTGCAACATGTCTTTGAATGTGACAACTGTCTGATGAAATCCAAGCTCTTTAGTGTACATTGTCCACAGGGAGGGAAACGTCTCACATCTCTTTCCTTTAGAGATTCTTGTTGCTCTAATCACTGCTGCTTAATAATAGTACAGTTTTATAGCTCTACAAAGAACCTTATAAACCCTATGTTTTCTTATCCCTCTCCTCCTATCAGGTTTTTTGCTCCTGGCAGATAGGAATGATGTTAGCTGTGAGAGAACTAACGAGATACTCCAGTGCTTCTGGGCAGGAAGGAAGTCGCATTGAAAAACACGGCAGAAAGAAGTCTTTCTTGTCTGTTTGGTGGTGGCGCCTAAGAGGGAGAGGGAGCTAAAGGTGGGGAGAGAGAAAAGGAAGAGAAAGCAGAGGGGGGAAAGGAAGAGAAGGGAAAACATTAAATAAAAATTTCATAAAGTTCACTCTGTTGTTTCTTTGATGCAAGCAATAGATGGTAAAGTCTGCAGGCTCTTTGGAGACAGCAATTAATGCTACATGTGCCTGAAGTGATAAAGCTGGATTGTTTTAGAACAAGAATATCAAGTCATTACTTATAAAGACATGTCTCCACAATTTTTGTTTACTGTGTAGGTACTGCAAACCTTCGTGTCTATGTCTCCTCTGATGAAGGGATTGTTGAAATAAAACAGCAGGATTGGGTCTTGCAACTGGTCAGGTTAAATGGTGGGAGGGGACCTTCTGCAAGTCTTTGAACCTAGAAACACTGATGACTTGTTTGTTTTATCATCTCATAGGAAGAAAATTTGAAATAATATACAATGAATGGTTTATGCTGTTTTAGTTTAGCAAAGTGTCTCGGTAGTGAATATTACAGATGCTGTTCAGGTCAGAACAAAAGATGGTGTAATTTTTTCTATCAGAGGCTATGCTTAAAGTCTGCTTTTGACCTAATTGGATAGATGAACTCTGTAGTTTTAGTCATATGTTTACACACACACATCACGGCCAGGTGTTAACTATAAACTTTGTGTATTCAATTGTTCTTTTTTGTGTTTGACTGATCAAACAGACTGTTTTAAACATATTTATGTAAAGAAAGTTTATTTTAGCAACAGATTTCAATCTAATCTATATAATTATTCTAATCTATTTAGGAACAAAACACATGCTCTGGATATCAAGGAGTTTATTTCTTTAGTACTTATTCTAAGATATGATGTCAACCCAATTCACCAGAAGAAAATAACAAGAAAAGAAACAGATCAATTTTACAAAATCTGCAATCAAATCGCCCCAAATACTTGAAGTCATTTTCACACCCACTGAAACCTAACTATAATACACTGCTACTAAGATCATTGTATTTTGCCCATTGGTAAAAGGTTTTACTATCTAAGGAGAGATTGTTGATCTGATTTGGTCTTTTACTATCTTGTAAATCCTCTTAAATAATTAGATTAATATGTCTTGTCATTTTGTAGGACATTCCCATGCATTTTGTTTCTGCAAATTTTATTATTTTTAGCTGAAAACATTTGAATGAGCTCTCAATTTACGGGTCAGTCTATGTTCCTACCCTCACCTATGTTCATGAAATCTGGATCGTGACCGAAAGAATGGGATCCCAGAAACTAGCAGCTGGAATGAGCTTTCTCCGTAGGCTGGCTGGGCTCTCCCTTAGAGATAGGGTGAGGAGCTCGGTCATTCAGGAGAGGCTCTGAGTAGAGCCGCTTCTCCTTCACATCAAAAGGAGTCAGCTGAGGTGGCACTGACATCTCTTTCAGATGTCCTCTGAACACCTCCCTCAGGAGATTGTCCAGGCATGTCGCACTGGGAGGAGGCCCAGGGAAGACCAAGGACATGGAGGGACTATATCTCTAGGCTGGCCTGGGAGCACCTCAGGCTTTCGCCAGCACAGCTGTGGAGGGGTCTGCGAAAAGGGTAGTCTGGGAATCTTTCCTGGGTCTGTTGCCCCCACAACTCAGTCCTGGTAGAAGCTGGAGACGACGAATACAAGTACATATGAATTAGGAAGTTTTTTGTCACTGAATAGCTTCACAGGCCAAGATGAACTACACATTTTTTCAACATGGCAACCTTAAAGCTATACCAGAAGTTTAAAGTACTGATGACCATTTCTAATATATTTGTAAGCGCAAAATCATTTCCCAAATATCAATTTAATATTTTTAAGCACCTACATGACAACCTTGTAAAACAATTAAAAAACAATAACCTGCATAAGGATATATCTAGAAGACTGTAGAGCTGTTTAGTAAATGAGGAATGAGGGGGATGTGATGTAATTCAGCGAACGGATGTCAATTTTGGTGATTTCTTTCAGAGGTTTTTTGATAACTATAAATCTTGCTTTTAAATCCTGA
Organism: Jordanella pulchra; assembly: GCA_034780135.1. Lineage (NCBI taxonomy): Eukaryota > Metazoa > Chordata > Actinopteri > Cyprinodontiformes > Cyprinodontidae > Jordanella > Jordanella pulchra. Next base: position 5,269 of record JAUZNJ010040809.1, on the reverse strand, counting down.
GTTAACTTTGTCTCGTGGAGGTGAAGGAACCATGCTAAAGGTTTGTTGTGCTGTCAGTACTGCATTGGTGAAAACAGTTAAAGGCTGCAAATGTTAAAGGATGACTACTTCAACATTTTTTAATATATTAAAAACATCAAACTTGGCTGTAATATTTAAAAATCAGGTAGCATTAAGCTTATGGAATGGCTTTGACCTCAGCTGTAAAATGTGTGAATATAAATGAACTTTGCTTAAAAAAGGATCTGTGCCTAAAAAACAAACCAATCTGAAAGAGTTCTAACATTTTGTAACAGAAATGACTAAATACTAAATATGAAATTTGTGATAAGACTGAAGGGTCAGACAGGGTGCTTCTGTCTCCTGTTGGAGACAAGATACTAATGTACCTATAAACCCCTGAAAGTTGACTCTGTTAGTTAGTATCTGAAGTTTTGCTGAGGCAGATATCTGGGATGAGGTGGGGAGAGAGAGCACTGGGAGTTTGTTCACCGAAATATTCCTCAAAGTCAGGAGATACAGGAAGAGCGGGGATCCTGATCCTGGCTGCTGCAGCTCGGCAGGTCTGTCCTTTCAAATGTTTGAACAGAAAGTGCCAGTGGGCTTCCCCGACATCAATAGGGGTTCTACAGTAACTCATCTTCCGCTCTTAAACTCTTAACAACCCTCCCACCCACCCCCCCGAACACACACATGCACCAGCCAGGCATGCATACTTCTTGTGCTGTTAGCTGGAGAGCATCTACTTTTAACTTTGATTTAATGTTGCCTGCAACCAACCTGGCCCTGTATCAGCTGAACTCAATCTTGTACATCTTTTATGAGTGGGCATAAGTTGTTCCGTTTAAAGGGAACAAACTTAGGGACTCAAGCTGCAAGACAGATTTTCGTAATCTTGAAATACGTCGGTATACTCCTCTGATCATAGTTTAAATTAATAAAAAAAGAAATGTTCGTGAATCTGGCTTAAAAAGTAGATTCATAAACATCTTAAGTTAATCTTGAAGCTTCGAAAGTTCCCAAAATCCTTATTTTAAAAAAATCCCAAACTCTCCTGGAAGTGAAAATGAATATGAAAGGCATTGATAAAACTATCAGGAGAATTGCTTATTATTTATTTATTTAAAATCCTTACAGCCTCTGTGCTAATATTTGAAAACTAGGCACTTTGGGGTGTTACATTGGGTGGGGTTTAGATGGTCTCAGGCTTATCTGTGAATGTGTACAAGACTGTGTCACAGCAGAATCACAGTAAGTGAAGCAATATCATCTAAATTTTATTCCCCTTTCCCCACGCCCCTGTAGACCCACTGAGATGTACATGAAGGAAAGCGATGCCCAGGGCTATTATTCTCCCATTAATTTTTCCATTTGAAATCAAACCTCAGTGGGCGTGAATGAGGGGATAAAAGGAGGGGCAGAGAATTGGAGAGGGGATAACCTTATCCGAAAGGCGGGAATTAAGTTTGTTGTAGCTGCAAAAATGTCCATTAGGGGAGGCAATGGGACTTTCATAAGAGAGCTTCTTATTCTTGCCAATACTTTTTCTTAGCTTCCTCCTTTTTAATGCAAAAAAAGACTGAATTACTGCAGATGTAAATCAACTGAGATTCTTAGCTGTTACAGGCGTATACTGTATAGTCTTCCAAAAATATTCATACCTCCTTGCCATTTTTGGTTTACATTTTGTCATGTTGCTATCACAAACTCCACTGTGTTTTATTCATATTTTACCTGACATACAGACAAAATGTATGGCCCATGTAGGGCTAAACCTACATGTTTTTCATTTATTTCCCCAGGTAAAAATCTTAAAAGTTTGATGAATCATTCATTACCCTTAGTCTGATCTCCATAGATACATTAGTTTTTTAATTGGTTACCTTCATTGGTCACCACATTAGTAAACAGCCTCTACTTGTGCATGACTTAATTTCACAATAATTACAGTTGTTTTGCAAATGCTTCAGAAATGACAGAGAGAAAGTACAAAATCAACGCAGGTGTTGAATAAAGTGACTGAGACGATTAAAGCAGGGCAGATGAGAGTAGGTGAAATCAAAACACAGTTTCAAAAGCTTTGAACATCTTGCAGAAGAATGTTCAAAGTAAATGATAGGAAATGTCTTATGTCAAACAAGTATTTAGAGGTAGGTACTCTGATCAGATTAGTCCAAAATGAACTTTCCTGTCTTCATCGAAATATGATGCATTAAGCAAAAACACCACCTTACCCAGAACAGATCATCACCATAGCGATGGCAGCATTGTGATGTTGGACGAAGCTGTTAGGAAGACGTTAAAGGAAAAAAGAACAAACAAACAGAAAAGAAAATGGTCAATCATGTTAGAATAATTTCTGAACAGGCATGTGATTTGAGACTGGGGCGGAGCTCCAGACTCTTTGGGGCAATGACCCAAAGAGTCTGGTTTAAGATGTCACAGTTTAGACCAAAGCATATTTTTGTTAGCATGGCGAAATCAAGCCGATGGAGTCATACTTGAATTTGTAATAAAAATGAAAGGTAGCTTTAGCAGCAGTTGCACAAAGTAAGTTTTTTGTTAAACTTCAAAAGTACTATTCAAAGTTTAAACTTTTTTGACATGTTTCATTCAAACTATGGACATCTATAGATTTCTATACCACAGCCTTCCCTCTCTGCATATACAACCAAAAGAACCTGTATAGCTTAAATTCCTCTAACCTACCTACCCGCCCACACAAACACACACCTCCTCGACCTCCCACTTCCCCTGGGAGGGTCCCCTTCAACTCCAGTCCCTCATCTCCACCCTGTTTTCCTCCGTTTTTCTTTGAAAAAGTGCCAGTGCTTGCTAATCTGTCAATCGGATGTTGTCCTGTGGTGGCAATGATGGAGGCGGGGGGCTGTGGTGGTGTTGGTTTGACGGTGGGCATACATCTCCAGCAGCTTGCCGGTTGGATTTGCTTGATGATTAACCAGGCAGGTAGTGAGTGGAACTGCTGACAGCAGAAACACACTGACAGCAGATTTGAAAGACAATGGTAGCGCTCCCTCTACTTTACTTGTCACAGCAGTCAAAGCACCTTCTCAATTAACTTGTGACGTATCTGGAAAGATGGAGGGAAATATTGGCTAAATCAACACAAATGTCAAAATAAGTGTTTTTTGTGTAGGTCTGCACATAAATCTGACCTTTTCGTGTAATTGATTTGCCTCTAAAGCAATAGCTGAAGTGCAGCTTCATCAAAAGTGATCTTAATATGCAGCTGAGATATATTTTTGTTAATGTTTTGATCTTAGAGATTTTCTTTTGGTCCATCAGAAAAAACTGAGCCAGAGCAACATGCTTAACAAAGCATGGCATCGTCTTGTCTAACAGATTGATAGTCCAAAACTTCCCAATTATTAACCGCCCCTGTAGTGTAACAGTTGTTCTCAGAGCTATTTGCCTCCCTCTACTTCCTGTGCTTTGTACCTTGTGTCTTTATAGAAGGGAATGGACGATGCAGGCAGATCTGTCAGTCAAACCACTCCCCCGCCCCTGTGAGCAGTGGCTGCCCACAGACAGCCGTTCACACACCTCCACCAGCTCTGGTTCCTCTTCAGCTCAATGAGTAACTAAGCTGCAGGTACTGAATCAAACTGCTGACAAGCACGTGAAGGGGAGTGGAAGAGTGTGTGTGTGGTGGGGGGATGCTGAAGGTGGACGGACAGAAAAAATAGAAACCAAGGGGAGGACAGAGATGACAATAGCATCATTTTACATAACATGGGACCTTACTCTGATCTTCCAGCATCCCCCTCCCCCTCCTGCTCTGCCACATCAGTTCTCCCTCTCACTCCTTAAGTGGCATCCTTTGATGGGCTGTCCTCATCTCTAATCTTGAGCTCTTAGACAGATGAGCTCTGTCAGTGCTGTCATCACTGACCAGCTAAACATTAATGACTTACTCGCCTGACAAGAGTTGGCGGGGCAATGGAGAGGTGAAAAGGGGACAGCTCCGGACAAAACCATGGATGAAAGGGCGAAGTGATGGCCTTATGTGAATGACAGATTGCCTTTTGTTGCCCCCAACATGTGTATATATATGTGTGCCATCAGCAGATTCCTGGCTTGGTGCTATGCCCTGGTTTTCCACTCCTCTGAAGGGATGAACATCTTTGTATTGTGTTCCCATTGCCCCTCATTCTTCCATTCCTCTCATTTTTGACATTCTTTCTCCAAACCTTGAGGACTTTTATACATAGAGCCTACCACGCTTGTTGGCATCACTGTTAAACATGTATTACGGTACACATTTTAAAAATGTAGCTGTTTATATTTAAACAGGTTATCTCACTTTGAGAAAAAAAATTAACAGTCCAGCTTTAATATTGGTACATTTACACAGGTTAATAGATAATGGTTTTGAACCAAATTATGGCATTCCGAACAATTTCTGCAGTGGAGTTTTGCCATATTGTATGCTACAGCTACAAATGTCAGTAACTTATTTTTTTCCAAACAGATGCAGTATCTAGAAACTGTGGCTAATCTATCTAATCTCAAGTGTTACCACTTTCTCTGTCCATCCCCACAATGATGTTGAGGTCTGTTCAGAGTAAGTAGTAGATTTTTCCCCGTCTCATTAGACCAATGCATGCTCCACATATTTAAAATATCTTTGGATTTTTTTTCTGCTCAACAATAGCATTTGTCTTGTCATTCCCACATAAAGGCCAGATTGATCAACAGGTTCTCCTTTAGAGTTGCCACTGGCTTCTTTGCTGTGTTTCTCAATAATGCTCTCTTTTACCAGACATCCACTGTACAGTTAAGGTTGATGTCTGTCTGTTTTTCCATGAACAACTGTAATCCTCTGTACATTGGCCAAAGGTTTTGTAGGTCTAATGATGTGTCTTTTTTCCCCACTAACTTTTTCCAACAAACCTCCAAGAGCTCCTCCATTTGTCTAGAGATTAAATTGTACGACTGGAGATCGTTGGCTAAATAGGGGATTTTAGAGGGGAATTGGTTGGAGAAAGTTGTATTATTTTAGGAGTTCAGTACAAATGCATATCACATATTTTGTAAATTGGTAAATGTTTCAGTATATATATACACTAAGCATGTGGCTGTAAAAGAACACAGGGACATGCCATTCAACTAAAAGCAGCTCTGTGCTAACCTTAAAAGGTTTTTAAATGGGAATAAGAAGTATATACATGTCCATCCATCCATCCATCCATCCATCCATCCATCCATCCATCCATCCATCCATCCATCCATCTTCTCCCGCTTCATC
>JAUZNJ010040808.1:0-10236 GCA_034780135.1 Jordanella pulchra | reverse complement strand
TATATATCCATGTTTTAATCCCTCGCCCATTTTAAGACACCATAGAACATAAAATGTTTTTTTTGGAGGTTGAAAAACACACTATTTTAAATGACACGACTCTATTTTATAATGATAACAGAAAAAGCAAAAGGCACAGGCTGAAAGGTAAGGTGACGAGGTAAAGAGCAGGCATGTAAGACGTGGGTTGTACTGGCCAATTAAACACTTTATTGTTCTATTTAAAGCCTACATGTATAGTACTACAACTACTGTATGTATACTGATTAATTTCTCACATTATCCGAGTTCAACCACCCCAAGGCGTTCAGTTCTGTTCAGCTCCTGGTGGAATAGGGGGCTTAGCAGAATCGACGATCCGCAGCACTCATGTGTTCAGTGAAACCCTGGGGTTAAGGTTACCACCCTTTGAAATGTGAGTCCAGTCTTGAGCCTGTTGAAGCCTTTGACAGATTAACTTCAACAATTGCCCTGTGCTTAGTTTAACACTATTCATCTTCTAATCAGTTTTTCTGTCCTTTCTGAAGGAAGAAATCCTTTGAGTAGGATGATTCCGTCAACATTTTTTAAAAAAAGTTTGAGGTGTTAAGAATAATATGTACAGTAGTGCTAAAGCAATGAATCGGAATTAAATGTGGTTCAGTTATTCAAATAACTTAATTATTTTAGTAATCAATTAATTGTTAAGTGCAGTATGCACACTAACACATGCCATTTGCTGAAAAAGTAACCCAGTTAGAGCAGTTACTACGACAAACTTGTAAAATCATTTTAAGATTTTATCAACATTGATATTAAAGCTATTGAAGCAGCATTATTTCAACTTTACCTGGTTTAAATCCAGTATAAAATCTTATTTAACCCATTTTCTATTCAAAATATTCATCATTAAAAAAAGCAAAATAACTGTTAGTCGCAGCCCTAATGTATAGTTATTCCCCCTCCGAGTATAGAAGCTTTAAATAGATACTGTATTTTACTTCAAAAAAATGAATAAGCCCATCATTCGCCCATCATTCTAAATTATGTTGGACAACTATTGATATGTTAAAACAGAGATAATGACAAAAAGAGTAGATGATATAAGTGCCTAACAATAGAAAGATTGGGGAATCTTCTGCCCCTTCTCCAACTGAGAAGTAAAGGGAAATGGTAATTGAAGCAGAGAGAGTTTTAAAAAATAAACAATTACAAAAATGTCCACCTTATTTTGTCATTTGGTTTCACAGTAAAGTTCTTGCAAGTCTTGGTTTAATTTATAGAAACAAAACAGAACTCGAAGCAGCATTATTATTTCTTTCTTTTTTTTTTTTTTGCAGCATGATTATGTCTAATTATTTTTCTGAAGTCATGTTTCATTTAGTGGGAAATGTCTAAGAAAGAGAAATAATGGTAAAGTTTAAAATTTAAAAAAGTTTAAACTAAGTAAATATAGAGTTATCATATCAGTGGAGAACATTTCCCCTAAAAAAATGGATAGGGATAGACTGGGACATCTGCGGCTAAAATAAAATGGAAGAAGGGATCAAATCATTCTAGAGCAGGAGAATTTGTTGGGAGCACACCGGGGTACATTCTCATGCAGCTTGGCGATTAGGGGCATGACACCAATCCAAACAAAGCTAAAGACGAAAAAGGAAAGCTAATGGAGCTCAGACAGAGGGGCAAGTAGGTGAAAGACAGTATTTCTGTATGTCTGCCACTCAGTCTAATATGGGTCAAAGAACAAAAGAAAAGAGAGTGGGGGAAGGAGCAAGGTTGAAGAAAATATTTTTGGACACTGGATCAAAGAGATTGAACATATCCAAGCACACTGCTTGTAAATGTGCAAATACGCATTAGCAAGCAGGGCAAGTGCAATCCCCCAAGTGTTCAACACATGCCTAAACCTTTGAAGCTGAGGTGATCAGCGATGAACGATTAAATTGGACTTCAAGATATCCTCTCTCACAAGAAAGTATTTTTTGATTATATAAAAATGCAGCAGTTGTCCAAGGATAGAGTGAAGATGTATGTTTGAAGATAACATCTGAGAAGAGAGACTTGCTTTCTTATCATGTCACAGAACCGCTGCCTTACAGAATTTGTGTGTGTGTGTGTGTGTGTGTATACTATATATATATATATATATATATATATATATATAGTATATGGGCAACTGACAACAGCAGCTTTGTGTAACTAGTCCTTACTAGTGCACATCCAATTAAATGAAAAAAATAGTGACTGCAACATTTAATTTCCCTTTGGGATAAATAAAGTAATTTTGAATTGAATTTTTGATGATTGTTGTTATAACATAGCAAAAGTCCTGAAGATGCATGACGGAGTTTATAATACTGCCTGTGGCCAAAACACAGAACTGAACAACTGTTATGCTTGTTCTAACAGTGTACGCTCATACCCGAAATGTTTTTTTTTTTTTTGTTTTTATGTTTTTTTGACCCTTCATGGAGTTGCCATTGGTGTGTAAGTTGAGCTGGATGCAGGTAACTTCCCAAAAATTATTGGACCCGTTTAACATCATGTGCTTGAAATATCCAACCTCAAGTATAATTACGTAGAATAGGCTGCAGGCAGACTGTGGATGTTTTTTTGTAAAGGGTCAAATAAAAAGGCTACTGTAAAGAATATTGCAATAAAAAACATACAAAATATCTCTCTAAACTATTAAAGTTTTTTAAATACTTGGCAAAGGCGCTGAGGTTGCATAATTAGCACCATCTCACCTCACTCCCCTTGTTTATGTGGTTGTCTGTACCTTTCAAAACACATTCCAACTTCATTTTCATATCTGAAATAACATTAATGTAAATGGCCTTTACTTTGGGCCACATTTAACACCACAGGTGTTGCTAGCCTCATGTAAAAGCTTGACTTGTCTAGCAGCAGCACCCACTCCCTCTTTACTAAAATGCAATACAAGAAAACTGGCTTTTTGTTATTCCATTTCCTTTCCCATTCGAAGTGACATTTCATCTAAACCAAACCCTCCAGGGGAACAAGGAGGCAGGGTGGAAATGAAGCAATATGATCTGTGTTGGGGCTAGAATGTTTTCATGTAGATCAGTTTGTCTGGATGTATATGCATGCTGGTGTATATTTACTCTATACAAGTGCCACAGGAAGAGATGGGAACCTGAATATGTACAGGGGAAATTTTTCTTCTTTCTGCAGTTGAATAAAACTGTTTTAAAAGCCAATGACATGCACTGAAATGCAACAGTTGTTGTCCTAAGCTTACTTTTAGGCATGAATCTATAGGAAGGAGGAACACTATGAAAACACTTAAAGAATAAGAAATAACAGACATAACATTACAGTTATTTCTGTCAGTGTCCTTTTTTTTACCAAAAAGAACACAACACATTGCTTCACAATGGTTAAACTTATCACTAAAACTGTTTATTCTTTGTTATGAAAGGATACACAACTTGATGTTAAGAACTGAAAAATATTTCCCCCAAGACTTTGTATTGTGAACGTTGCTCCAAAAGACCAAAGATATGCAAGTAAAGTTAGTTAGCAAATGTGCATATGATATAGGATAAAGTCTCTAAATACCAAGATGTCTGTCAAACTTTTTCTTGCATAAACAAGAAAACTAGCATCCCTGGAATTTAAGAAAAGATGTCAATTTTACAAAATCTTTTAAATTTAACATATTTTTTCAGTACCTTATTTCAAATAATTAAAAAGATTTAAATTTTGCACAACACAACTACATAAATTAGAGTATGGATATGAAAAGAAAGAAGTGCACAAGATTTTCTCAAAAACCAAAAATACTATTTTGGATTCCAAATACATAAATCACCAAAGATTAATCTAATATTGTGAAGAAAATCACTCTTTTAAAATGTCACACTTCATTATACACTTAATACAACAATTTTGGAGAAAGATGTTACCAAGGCTGTTAATTAGGTCAAATTTTGTATCATGAAAGTATATCATCTACATAGGGCCAGGGAATAAAACCTGCTTTTCCTGCTTACTTTGCTTTTTGGCATGGTATATTCTTAACCCAAAATGTCAAAATTCCAAAAGCGTGATCCCAAAGGTGTGAGTCGCATGGCCCAGGTCCCTCACAGGTCAGTTTCTTTCACCAGCTTAGCACAGTGCATTGACATATATTATCTGACAACTAGGAGAAGAGATTGCATGTGTGGCTTTTAGTAGGTCAAACTGGAATCAACACTTTGCCACTAAACCCTCAGGGTCCAAGATGTGAACTGAGAAACAGTAACAGGTATGACAAGGTGCACACCTATACTGTATGCTTCCTGACTAGAGATGTACAGAAATAATTGACTTATGATTGTTAATTTACTGTTTATTGAATTAAAATGTGTTCTATTTGATGTAATGATACCACCCGCTTGAAGCCTGAGTCACACCTGTTGAGTACGACTTTTTAATCTCCGATCCGATTTTTCCCATGTCACATTGACTGCGTATAGAGAGGCAGACTAAAAAAGGTGTTTTCTTTTTTTTTTCACTTCTGTCTCTGTGCCACACAAATTGAAATTATTTCCCGCATTTGACTGAGACAGATTATGAAAAGTTATTATCAATAAATAGAAATAAAAAAAACTAACTATGCAGCTATAAAACAAAGACCCACTTTATGAGACTGTGCAGCATCTCTTAAACTAGTACAGGTAGAGAATTTTTACAGGCCTATGTTTAAAAATATAGTGGGAACTATGTTTAAAGAAAAGAAAAATGCAGCAATAAAAGGCGATGGGACGGCTTATATGCATAAATACATTATATTCATAAAGAGGGGAGATTGATACTGTAAGCTGCGCTTACCTGCACTGTCTGCACTTTTGTGCTTGGAAGGTGAAGTTGTGATGGAAATGTGGAGGGCATGATAGAAAAGACATGTTGCCAATAAGCACAGAACATGGCGAATCTTTAGTAAGTTAATGCACTTCAGAGAGCCAAGTTTTAGCATTCTTGTGAGAGCAAACAGAACTCTCTGTTATAAGAGCTGCTAACAGCACAGTCTCTTCCAGCAGTGAATGGTGAATTTCACCAACAAAAAAGTCTAAATCATAGTTACTGTCCACTTTATTGAAATGAAAAAGCAAATAGTCTGAAAGCATGCTGTTGTGAGATCAAATGACTACTACATTTTAACATACTCCATTCCTCTGATGTCACATCTCGGGACAGCTGTTTTTAAAGCCAGTCATTCATGATTGCTTCATTTTTTCCATCTGAATATTCTGTAATACAATCATAAAAACAAATTATTGTAATGCAGTTGGCTCAGTAGTCACTCAGGGTCCTCTCTACTATCTGGAATTAGCTGAGTTTGCTGAAAAGCTGCACTATAAAACCCAAAGATTTGAACAATTCGCTCATCTTGCTTGCTTCACTGCACTGCCCCTTGTTAGATATTGTATTGATTGCAGAATCTTACTTCTCACATTTAAAGCCTTAAATGGTCTTGTCCTTAAATCCATCTCACATTTATTGACCTGGTTTGTAGGCCCCTAAAAGCTGAGATTTGCTGATAGTGCCCAGCTAATGATTCTAATGTCACAGTTTGTGACAACAGAACAAAGGGTATTTTCCATTAGTGCCCCTGTTTTATAGACACTTTTCTTCCACAGAAATCTAAGTCCCCAGCAATCAGACTTTTCCTTGAATCTCTCTAAGTTAGGAATGCTTCTGGCAAAGACTCATAAATTATTTTCATATTTTAATGTTTTCTTCCAGTTGCTTCACTTAGTTTGGCCTAAATCACACAATCCTTTCTCATAAATCCCTTTTACAATTTCTAGGAAAAGTACAATAACATTTTTTGTTTACAAAAACCTAACAGTAACCACACTCTTGCACACATTTACGCATCTCTTCAATTTCAGGAATTGTGGGTGTTTGTTGATGAGTTATGTAGCCACATGCAACAAGTCAGGTAGGCTATTTCTTAATATACTGTATACACAGAGGCCCTTTTATTTGGGATACTCAAAAAAACTAGGTAATCACTTGAAAACAACATGTCACCATCCTGATGTGTTAGTTTAGTTGTGTACATCTGTGACTTCTCTTACTGAACGGAGAACCCCTATTGAAGAGTGTGGCTAAGTTGCAACAGACACCATACTTATCTGAAATTACTCTCAACTGACTACTGAAGATTTATGGAGTTGCAGGACAATGATAGTACTGTCAAGCCTCCTCTGTGTATGCTATGTGTTTAAAGTTCCAAGTGGTTCTAGAAATGGGTGCCGAGCTGCCAAAAGTCAGCATAGCTTACGTTTGTGCTTTCTGTGCTCCTATGTTACCAGTACTCTATTTAACACTTTAGCCACTGCTATAAAATATAAAATACCTGCTGAACCTCTAGCCCCCTCTATAACTCCCATGTTACCAGTCCTAGAGTCCTCTAAGAAAGTGACAGACTGGCCTTCTCAGCTCCATAGTCATCCATTAAAGCTCATTCAACTCAAACTTCCCTTTGCCTGATCACTCTCAAGGTCTCTCTTTAGATAGCCCAAAGACTAAGATTTCTCCTGCTCTACTCCTTCTAAAACCTTTCTGGACCTGAACACCTCTGCCATTATCTTTCCTGAGCAAACATCACTGGGATCTCCATTCTTCACTGAACTGCCCAATTTACCCCAGCTCTTTGGCCACTTCCATAAAATATAAACTACATGTACAGTTACTGCTGAACCTCTCTCCCTCTATAACTCCTCTCCCTTGCAGAAACCACAGAACCGTGGACTCAAAATCTTTTCCCAGTCGAGCAGTCATTTCATTGCCAATTAACTTAAGTTAATTGGTAACAAGTTCGAAGACCTATCAGTACAAGTTGATTTAAAGGGAAAAACATGGTTGAAAAGATTTGGCATAAGAGCTAATTTTGGTATTAATATTGCATGTTGATGGTAAATGTAATAAAGTGCATGTTATTTTGGTGTTGTGTTTTAATGTCAATGCTTTGTTAACTTAAGCTACTTTGAAAAATGTTTTAGCTACATGTGCATGTCATTAAGCTACATATACAGAGATATGAGGCAATATCATAAATATAACAGGAATCAGATGATATCTAAAATATTAACAATTTACTTCTCCAAAGATTTGGTATCAAACCGCTGCATCAAAAACCTGTAGCTGACTGTTCCTTTAGGTTTATGTCAACCTGTGAACTCTCAAAAAGAGGAAGGAAATTATATGAGTTCATTGAAAAAAATTTTAAGACTTTGGCGCTTAGATCTCGGCAGGGTACATTAACATGAATTTTATTTTAATAATAGACATTAACTGCGAAATGAAAACAGAGAAAACTGGGGGTGGGATGAAGATGGTATGAAGATGGATGCCAGCAGGAACAAGGTTCATATGAACCTCTATGATGAGCAAGCATAGAGCAACAGTGGAGAGAAATACTCCCCTTGGGAAGCAGTCTCTGGCAGAACCAGGCTCAACATGGCGGTCTTCTGCCGGACCACCTTTAGATGCCATGTAAACCAGTAAGAGTCCAGAGAATTACTTCAATAGGGACTAGTATAATGGAGTACGAGCCAGATGGGGCTTGTGAGGATGGTGCAGGGGATGGAGGAGGGTTGAATCAGGGTTATAAGAATCAAAGTCTGATGTGGTTGTTGGTGGCAGGTTGAGCTGTGTCAGTCCGAACTTTCGCTTAAGCTCTATTTAGCATCCCGACTTATTTGGTCTATGAAAGACCTGATGTAGAACCAAGCTCATTTTTTTTTCTTAAATAACTATCTTCCATTTTCTTACTCTTATTACTTAATAAAACATTGACCTTCCATGGCTAAACATTCAGCATTTTTTTGACAGGGTGTATTTCTTTTTAAACACAAACAAAAATTATATCACCCAGTATGTAAAAAGTTTGTCCAACTCATACTTGCAAATTATTTTAAGTTTTAGTCTTGCTGCACATAATAAACAATTCTACAAGCATCAGATTGCTTGCTTTCACAGACTAATATCTTTCATTTTTCCAGTTGCAACTTGCTTGCTCATTCTTATTTTGCATCATGTTGCTTCAGATAAGTAATGTAATCTTGGAAAATGTTACATCTCTTAAACAGGGCAATCATATTTAAAGCTAATGGATACATAAAATAAAGAGCTCCAGGTGACGATTAATCAACTGCTGAAATGCACTGCACTTAAATCAGTTTGGAGTAAATTAATCCCCAACCAGCCAATGTTCTTCCCCTCTGGGCAGGTTAGTGAGAAAATACAATTATGGCCCATGAGTTACACCTCGGTGGTTCTTCTACCGTCTGTATTTCTCCACTGAGTATAACCATGGCTGCATGACTCAGTATCTGCTCACCCCAGCCCCAAGCTTTTTTAGTAGCATAGCTACTAATTGATAAAATCATGAGGACGACATTTATTATGCAGGACTTTGGGTAATGCATTGCCTTGACAAAAGCATCTACATGTACCTTTTTTAATTTTTGTCAAGTTGTAATAAAAAATTGGATTGTATTTTGGTATGATTAATTAGGACAAACCAACACAAAGAAGCAAACATTTTTAAAGTGGAAAGAAGAGTGGCAAAATTGAAACAGGTGTTACAATGAATTAAACCCTACTTGAAGTTTGTCAGAATACATCCAGGGTCACAGCAGCCTTGTGAAAGGATTTATTCTTCTCAAATAAATTGAAGTTCAACTTTTTATCTAAATTAATTTTATGCGGTATAAAACAAACACATATCTACAACAACATTACAAAGGCAAAAAAAAAATTTCTATTTTGCTCAAAATGGTAGCCAGGTAGGCTACATGGAGGTCACCTACTCAGTTAGTTTAAAAACTTTAACCCCGTAGTTCGACTGGATGGAGAAGCTGCACGTACACGTCATGGAGCGGCTACGCAGTGGTGAGTTCCATACACCCTTTTCCATTGGGAGAATTTTCAGAGCAGAGCAACTCTACGAGGTTGAACTCAGATCACGTCAGGATTACATCATTACACTATAGTAGTTATCTTCTTGGCTTTAAATAGTACAATGGACCAATAAAGTGTTAATTTAACCAGTTGTACCAGCATCTTGCCTGTGGGCTCTTTGATTAATCACCATACATATTTTTCGTTTTTTCTTGTCCATCATGAGTCAGCTTGTTTTATTTCAGTTAGACTTTCGATTTGATAGCCATATTGGGGCTTTCGATCAAGTGCACAAACATAATTTTTTATTACATGAAAGTCCAGGAAATACGATCCAAAGTCTGCACATGTAGTTCTTTTCTTGTAATCTCGATTAGATCTGCTTTTATTTTTATCAACCAACTTCCTTTCTTAATAATCTGTTCCACTCCAGATTGACAAGGTTTTGAAGTGGCAAACGACCAAAAAAGATCAGTTGCCTGTTTAGACAAGCAGCCAGCAGCCTAATAGAAATATATTTGGAAGATTTTACAATTGCAACGTGAAGCGATGAGTGGAGCTACTCTGACTAACTACAATTGTTGCAATTAGCCATGGCAGCTCAGTAAACCTGCACCACGGCATTTAAGAGCCACTCCCAATTTCTATTCCAGTGGAACAGAGGAGTAATGCACATCTGAACTTAAGTGAATCCCCACAAATATTTCTTTCCAAATGTCTTGTTTGTTTATCTTATGGAATGCTTAACTTTCTAAAAGCCTAAGACTTATAAGGCATTTTGTTTTCATTTACGTATCTCCCAAAAAACTCGAAAGATGAGAAGAGTAAAAGAGCACTTTCAATGGATCGTGTTGCTGATATAAAAACTATGTGCATCCTAGAGTGTTTAAATTATATGTACTGTATTTGTAGTTATTGATCTTGTAAAATGTGTGTTTGTTAGAGCATGATCGTTTACCTATTCTGTCAGTTTGATTAAAAATTATGCTCATTTGAAGAAACAAACCGAGCCAGAGGACCAAATCATTTTCCAGTCATGAGAGTGAAAAAAAAAATAAGAACATGAAAAACATACAGTAACAGAAATTTGTGAAGGTTCTCAGTCATCGACAAAAACTGGTCCACCCCAATGATAAGACACCCAGAAACAAGACTGCCAATGTGGTTTATGCTTTTCAGTGTAGTGAAGAGTGCACAGACCTGTACATTGGAGAGACCAAGCAACCTCTACACAGACACATGGCTCAACACAGGAGAACTAACTCCTCAGGACAGGACTCAGCTGTTCACCTACACCTGGAGGCTAAGGGCCACTCTTTTGAGGACAACAACGTC
>JAUZNJ010040807.1:0-10236 GCA_034780135.1 Jordanella pulchra | reverse complement strand
GATGGATGGATGATGGATGGATGGATGGATGATGGATGGATGATGGATGGATGATGGATGGATGGATGGATGATGGATGGATGGATGGATGGATGGATGAATGGGTTAAAAACATTCCTATTTTTTTACATCTGGGTTCCTTTTCTAAAGATTCTACATCTCAGTTGTTCTGAGCAAACATGTTATTTTTCCAGTCATGTGGCCCAAATGTTAATGCTGGTCTGAATGTCTTAAATCTTAAAGGATGTCATTAAAGAGCTTTCTTTTCAAAAGTCAAATGTTTTTGAGCCTAATCACTTGCAGCCAAGATGCACTGAAACCATTTTGATTCTGAAGTAAGTGGATTATTTGTAACATGTTTGTGTTTTTTTTTTTTCATACCCACAGACTCCTTCAACAGAACTTTGCAGATCATCCTGGAGGTGGCGCCTGCTGATCAGTGATGGTGAACAGAGTCTGCTATGCATTTTTTGGTCTCACTACGAAGAATGAAAAACGAGGATTATGCCAAAAGCAACCTAACAAAATCTTTTTAGAGATGTTTACTTTGAAGTTTTTCACTTTGTATTTTGTAATATAGTTTGGTTTAAAATAAAAGGAAGTTGTGATCATTTGTGTCGACTTTCAGGACCATCACATGTACTGAAAGAACATGACACAAACAAGGCTACTAATGTTTGGTTCAATACATGTTTTATCTCCTAAATTAAAAGTGAGCTTCAAATCTAAGTAATCATTTTCTAATCTATTCGTTTTACTGATAATCTATCAGAAAATAACTCTTAACATAAAAAAGGTCTCCCTGTACTTAACCATCATGACTTCTGATAAACAGGAAGGACAGTCTTCTGTCGTTTGCATAAACTTTATCAACAGGTTAGGAATAAGCCATATCTGATGTCTCACTGGCTCATCTCACTGTGTGGTGTTTGTTTATATTCATTCTCAAATACCTTTTCTAATACTTAATGATTTCTCTCCCCTTATTTAGAGAAGGCATACTTTAGGAAGGCTGTAGACTGGAGCTTATGTCGACCCAACATTGACTTAATTCAAAAAGTTTTCGGGTTCAGCTTGTGTATGGAAGGTGCTACGTCTGTCGGTTCTCCATCAGTGTTAGCATGCAGATGGCCCAGCCGCGCCATTACGACCTTTGCCATTTAACTCAATCATTATCATGACTTTCCATCACCAACCTGACCTTATGTTCCCTTACTCCCATCACATTTCACATTTGCCAGTCAGATTGCATCTGCACCCCCATCCTCTTCCTGAATCTAGAATGAAGTGATTTGGCCCGATGTGTCCTGCTGTGGGCAAACACTAACTTCAGAGAACTAGTTCTGTGTGTGTGTTCAGGCTCATGTTTGTGCATCAAAGTGAGGACCAAAGCGAGGACATTTCTGCTGGTCCTCACATTCTATCAGTGGTTAGATTTAGTACTAATGTGAGAATTGAACTTAAGCTAAGCGTAAGGATGCACAGGTAATATAGGCTGATTTAGGGTTATTATCAGGGTTACGACATAAAAAGGTTGAAGATGACTGAAAATCAATGAGAGTCAACATATGGTCCTCACTACAGATAGCAAGACCAGAATGTGTGTGTTTTCTGTTGATGTCTCTTAGTTCCCCCCTGGGTGGGATTTGCAGGTAATCTATCTGTGTAACTGCTGCCCCCTGGCATAGGAATTCCCTCTCTGCTCTGTCGTGTAAATGCAGGGCTTTTACTGTTGATGACAGGATGGCAGGCAGGAGACTAAATGCCTGGGAGCTTTTACTTTAGCACTGAGGCACAGAAAATTTGGCCCAAACCCCACCGGCAGCAGGCTTTGGGTGAGATGTAAGCGCTTCGCTGGACGTGCTGCAGGCATAGGAAGATTCACCACATGTGCTGCCATCGTTGGAGATTTAAATGGCAAAGTAACATTTAGTAAAAGTCAGTCAAATCTGTTTCATTAATGAAGGGCAAATCTAAATCAGGAGTAATTTAAAGCCTTTTCACATTCAGATATTTGGAAGTGTCCAACTAAGCTGGCGCTTTAGCTCATTTAAGAATCCTGGCAGCAATATTTCTACTTGATCGGTCTGACCTAATGTCTTAGTAAATGCCATTTCTCTAGTCTCAATCAGTAAAATTGCTTTCACACTTAAGGTCACATTCATCGATTCAAACACATGCATATCTGAACACAACGTGGGGTTCAATGTGTTGCCGAAGGACACTTGTGGTGGTAGAGGCAGCAACAAAAAACAACCTTCCGGTTGCCAGGGAAATGCTGTTTCTCTCAGGGTCAGGAAAAAAGAAACTGATGAATAAAGAGTGAGTGTTTCTATTGACAAAAAATCAAAGGTTAAACGTTTGCAATTTTCTGCTTATCCAGATTTCACCCTTTGTAGCTCCATAAGATTGAAGGGTTTGTACTGCAGTATTTGTGAAAAGACAATATAAATGAAAAAAAAAAAATGCCAATTAAAGCATATTTTACAGTAGGAATTCTGTTCATCAAGCAAAATGTCATCTTAACGTAAACCCTGAAGAAAGAAGCCAAACATTGTGCTAACAGGTCCTAAATAGATTATTCCTTTTCCTTTTGTTTACATCACTGTATAAAAATATAACCAGACATTTATTGGAATTACCAATATTTTCTACAGATTGTTTTTCTATAAATAATTTTAAACTGTGTGTATTTTAGATTACTTTGGGTTATTAAAGTACATTAACTTGTTCAAAAAGTACAGCTCAGGTGGTAGAAGGAGGTTGCATTGTAGCAAACAAATAAGATGAACTTTAAGACCTTGCAAGTAACAGGACAGAATATCAGTAATTATGTAAAGGCCGCCTGCAGGCTTATGTCCTCGACTCCAGCATCTCTCTGCCAGGCTTTCTGACCGTACGACCAAATAAGAGATATTAATAAAAAACAAACAAACAAAAAAAAAAAAAAACAGGAGAGGTAGTTTGGCAGTGTCTCTGAACAAGAGATGTCATTCAGGACCTGTTACTGTAAAGTTTGTCTCAGCCCAGATATGGAACCATAAAGGTGCATTCAGACCGAGCGTGGTGTCCACGGTAAGGGTGGTGGATTTACATAGTGTTCCTATGCAAACTGTGGGGCCCTGAATGAACAAAATTGGACATTGTTTTAGTTCTTCCAGGATTTATTAAATATTGATGGTACTACCAAGCCAATTCAAAAATTGTGCCTAGAGAACAATTTAGCAGCAGTCTGTGAAGCTAGGTTTCACCTGTGCTTTTATTGTGAAATGCAAGACCTTGACAGGAACTGCCATGGGGATGCCAAGTCAAAACTGAAGAATCTGGACGGCAGATGAATTGGTAAATATTAACAAATCATTCCACCCACTAAATAATGTAAACATGTTGACTGTTATATTCAATAGCAGCACAGGATGGACATATTATGTAAAGCAATACCTTTATAAACACTATGCATCAAAAATGGAGAGCCCTGAATTCCCTGTGGGGCTCGCGGAAATCACTGCAGACTCCACATTTGGTCTGAATGCTCCTTTAAGTTTAAATCTATATTATTTGCTATTCGAGTTCAGCAGTATGTCATTTTGGCAGATGTTTTACAAACACTACATGTGATGTCGTCAGCTCAGTTGAGGCTCAGCTATGAGAATAACACCTTGACGCTTTGTGGCAATAACTGTTGACTTTATTCAAGCACCACGCTCTTCTACACAGTTTGTTGGCTGTTCTATCATAGAAAACAAAACTTTGGGTTCGTCACTTGGTGATTCATATCATAAGCTTGTTTTCCTCTGATCAGCCTAAGCCTATATGGCCCTTTATCAGAGGCCTGCTTTAATAAAGGAAACTGTGACGAATTTGTCAAAAGAAGCTGAGGAAACTCTCAAAGGTTGTTTTAGGACTAAAGACTGGAATGGATTTGGTCAACCATATGAAGCCAGGATCCATGGCCCCTTTTGCACTAAAATTATTGGAATTTAAAGCCTCCGGATTTGTTTTACCTCGGTACAAGAACCTTGGGGCTCGGTTTGTCTTCCTTTTGCTCTGTACTGAAAATCAACTGATCATATATCCATATATCCTGCAACCATCAGAATCTCAAAAACTCATTGAAGAAACTCCCATAATGACTGTTACAACATTGTGTTTCTCCTTAGGGTTGAAAATGTCTTTTTTTATTTGAAATAAGGGATGCTGGGGGCTGTGTGTGTTAGCAATCAGTCCGTCTTGTTCCAGGTTCTTCCTTCTGTGATGCTGTGCAGCTTATTTGGACAGAATGTCTAAATCATTTGGGCAATTCAGAGGACGGGTGTTGTGGATGGGTTGTTAAATTGCTAATAAGATGGCATACGATCCCGTGTTGCTGGACTTTTGTTCCTTGGCTTCCATCACCGCTTGGAACTTTTTACCATCTTCAAACACTGTCAATCTACTTGTAAGGTGAGTTTCCATTTACTCTCGTTTGAGATGTGCTGCCTCATTGCAAATTAGATCATTCTATAACCATTACTTGACTCTAAATACCCAGGAAATCATTGAATGTTTGGTACTCTAAACCGGGCTTAATGTCCTCAGGTAGTACGATTCTGTAGATGTAGCAGATGGGAGTGAAAATACCAAAAGACCATATTTTGTAAATACAAATAAAAATCAGAACAGAAAAAAACACAATATACCATCATCTAAATAATGAAACTGATGAGCGATGTCTTTGAGGCAAACACGGTGATGTCTGAGGTTTAGATTAACTCATACTTTGGGGTATGCTCCGATGAAAACATTTGCATTCGTTTACCTAGTCTGAAAACAAAGACTAGAGAACTGGAAGTACATTAACTTAATGTTTGCTGTATGTCTGATTAGCTGTCAGCTGGTGCAGTGATATCGTGGAATTATTAAGAGCTCGGGTTTAATAAAACAATCCATCAGTGTTTGTGACTGACAGTAAACACACACATACACTCACATGTAGACATGCATATATGATACACAGAGGAATTGCTAGGAGTTGGCTCAGTACCAACAGGTAAGGTTCCAATAGACACCCCAAAAAAACCCCCCCCCCCCCCCCCCCCACACACACACACACACACACACACACACACACACTGGATTTAGAGTTTGAAAGTCTTGAGTGGTTGGTGGGAAGTTAAAATTAAATTCAAAGCTGCACTGAGACAGGAAAACACAGAGTAAGTGGTTTCATGATATTATGCTCAATTCGATAAACAATAATACAATTACAAGGGATTCCTGTCAATGTCATTTATTGACAGGTTCAGGTGCGCTTCACAAAAATACTGAATCAAAAAGAACATCCATTCACTTTTTAAACTAGCTGGTCAGTTCAGGGTTGAAAGGTGACTGTTTTCCAGCCGTCACTGGGTATGAGGCTAGGAGACGGGGTGTACCCTGGACAGGTCACCAGTTAAACCAAGCCTTAATGTTTTTGTAAGGAAGTAGGGGTAAACTCAATGCTCTGAGATCTTGTCTTTCTGCATCTCAACCCAAACCCTCCATCACGTTAGTGTTCCTGTGTCCAGTGAGCTTTGGTGTTAGTGGGGATTTGTGGTGAATCTGACATAGTGTCATGTACATATCTTTTTTCGTTCATGCAGCATAGACTGAAAGCAGGGCTCATAAACACACATTTGATAGGTGTTACACCTAAAGATTGGAGGACAGGTAGAACTGCCTTGAATATATGCAGCTTTTCAAAAAAAGTGACAGGATCTTTTAGTAGGGGAATGTGATTTAGCCAAAAATTGTCCTGGCAAATGTCACAGACTCCACATGGATCTGAACACTAGCTGCAACTCTCACTTTCTCTCTTTGTATTTAAACACAATTTAAACACATTACCATCACCTATATTAGGAAAATGAGTGTTTTTTATCACATTAAATGTTGGGTTCTCTGCACAGTATTAAGTTAATGCACAGTGTTCCCCATGTACTATGTAGTGCACTATATTGTATTATACAAATACTGAAGCATCTCTGTGATCCATATGTGAGGTATATGGATCTGTGTGGAAGGGGACTTTTGTTCTGTGATGATAGTTTGGTGTAAAATGAACTGAGAAGGTTTCAGGTACAAAGAGGAAAAACAAATATGATGGTATTTACTTGGTCCTCAGACTCTAAACGTTGTATGATTTGATTCTATTGTTAAGTGACAAAGTTAATACATCTGAAATGTTACCTGTTGAATTTGAGTTGTTTCATGAGCTATTCACATGTAACATTATAAGCAGATATTGGACACTAAAAGCTGAAACCCTTACACCTGAGAGTTGTACCTTCCAGTGTTTGAGAAAAAACAAATTCCTGCAGCTTCTTCTTAGGAGGACCTGATGCAAGATCTACATGAGGGTTAACGTTTAAGATTACCGATTTTTAACTTTATAACAGCTCGAACATGTCATTGTGGCATGGTCCGTCTCGTTAGCTTGTTTTTACTTAACAGTAAACACATCAAATGGATCAAATTATCAAAATCTTTCATCTTAGTTAGAATCTCTGTCCCTTACTCCTTGATCAAGGGAGAGGGTGGGCTCCCTTTGTTCAATGTGCCTCACATCAAGGGAAGCTCCCTCTTCCTTTAGTCTGTTCAACTCTCCAAACCACAAGGATTCCTGGAACTCAAAAAGATGTTGCAAATGTTCCGTTTCGCTGCAGTTCAATTCTGAAATGTCACCCATCATGACTTTGTTTCAGATCCGTCAGGTATTGCTGTCCTGGTTCTAATGTTGGTCTCTTTAATGTGATCCCTCATGGAAGAGTTTCACCAAAAGGCCTTCACACAGTAGGCAGTTGCTGCTGCAGCAGAGCACACCTCTATGGGAGGTGTCCTGTAGAGTCAGCTGGGGAGAGGGCTGCAGAAGAGGAGCTTTAGCAGATGTCCAGCAACACTGGAGGCACTCTGCACCCTCCATCCAAGCGCAATTGCTCAAGATGAAACATGGACATTTGTCTTCTATGTCCAACCTTTTCCATCATGGTTTTGTGGCACTAAATCTGCATCTTCTGCACATGTGTGCCAGTGGAGAGAGGTGTTCTCAGTCACAGGGCTGGTCATGAATAGACTACAGACCTCCTTAACCCAAGCATGTGAACATGCTTCTGTTCTTAAACCAAAATTAGTCCCTTTCATTTTCACAGCGAATTGTTTTGAGTGGATGTTATGCCGCCTCCTTTTCTGGGGTTTTAAAAAAATTACGTGCTGTTTTCAGTTTTAACTTTTGCTTATTTTCACTTCTGATAAGCAAAATAATAGGTCTTTAATTTATTCTCATTTGGAAAAAAACCTTGTTTAAACTGCATGTCCAGATCTAAAGAACAGAAAGAGTTTTATTTTATAAATGTTGTGTCCTTCTTGTTTGTAAGGATGTTGAATAAACATTTGAAATGATTTCTCATATTTTAATACCACTGTTTATCACTGGTCATTATTGGACACTGTAGTCATGTTTTTACACTAAAATAAACTTGTAAAACAGCATTGAATATTGTCCACTGTCCACAGCTGTTAGGGAAAACAGCAAAGTGGGGGCAACAGTCGACATGTGGACATCCACGGTGAATGTCACAGGTGCTGGTCGTGAATGGAGGTCTTCCTCAGGTCAGGTGACTGAGGTGACCCAGGGCACTGTGTTAGGTGCCCTTTAACGCCGTCTGGTGATTTTCAGTTTTATGACAGTTAATACATTGGAGTCATTATTCATGTTACACTATAAAACCAAATGAAACCTCATTATTTTGACTGCAATTAATATAGAATATAACCAAATATATATCTAAAGCTTGAACCTTACCCACAGACTCTTGAACAGACTCTTAAAACCCATTTTTCCATTTTATTTGTTTTTATTTGCTTGTGCTTATTTTCAGTGCTGTTTAGTTCTAGTGATTTGAAGTTAATAAAGGTACCATTGTTTTAATCCTTGGTTGTTTGTGGTTATTTTACACAGTGAAAGATTTATTGCTAAATAATAAATAAATAAATAAATAATAATAATAATAATTTCCCTCTGGGATTATTAAAGTATATCTGATTCTGATTATCAATCAGGCCAGAGTCATCTTTTTTGATTGACATTTGAATGAACAGAGACGTTTTCTTTGGTTGGTGATTAATAACTCTGCTAATAACTATAGTCTATATTACTAAACTGGTGAAAGGCACCGGGATTTTAACAGCTGGTCCAGGAGCCCACCCTGAGTAAAAGGCTAAGAATCCTGGTATTAAGCAGGTTAAAGTTATAGTTATTCAACTAATGATCATTTATAGATTTTACCCTCGACTCTGAACGAGCTATTAATTAGCTATAACTTCCAGTTCCAGTTATTTAATATATTCACAATATTCTGGTAAAGAAGCACAGCATATGTCATTTAAAGGTGAAACAACGGAACACATAAGACTTGATGGAAAAGAAGACAACAAAATAAATTATTTTTGCCCAAACAGCTTGGCTGTGTGGGAGTCATCTACTCATTGTATTCATTTTTCTGAATAACTATTTTTTCTTCTACTGTACATATTGCCTCTCCTTGACAGTGACGGGCAGAATAAACAGAATAAAAAAAGGACGAGAGCTTTTCAGCATGTTATGATTATAAAGCATGTCTTTCTAGGCTCCAGTTAGCTGATGGGAACCGACCAGAAAATGCAAAGCATATTATACAGTTAAGTGTTCAGAATGAGAATCTACTTTAATGGCCAGGTTTGAGTGAACAGACCACGAATTTGATGCGATTTTCCATCGCCAACTTTATAATCAAAGGAACGGCAAACAAAGTATGTATAGACCATGCTTAAAGAAGCGGAGGACAGAGGATGTATAAGTCTGACTCTTTTTGAATAATTTAAATGAAGTTGCAATCCTCACTTGTTCTAGGTGTCCGGCTGAATACCATGACTGGCAGGTTTTCATTCTGCCTGTTGTGCAGAAATCTACCCTGATCTCCACCATTTAACGGCTTTCACTCCAAGTAGGTCTTGGAACACCGATGGACCAGCCGGTCCACCTCCTGACTGTAGGCAGATGAAACCAATGATGGTGGTGTCATCTGTATGTTGAATCAAAAGGTTAAAAAAGGATCCTAGATGACTGTGAGATTATTAATTGACTCTGACAGTATAGGCAGGTTTGTAATATGTCCTGTGATATCTCTTTTAATAACTCTTCCTTTCCCTCCTTCTAACCTTCACCCTTTAGTCCTTCCTCCTTTCTACCTCCATCTTTCCTACTTTTTTAATCATCCATTCTATTATTTTTCTCCTGCAGTTGACTTAGGATGGACCTCTATCCCCCAGGCCTGCCTGACCTTTCCCTGTGTTATCGGGAAACAGCGACAAGAGCGAGACTCACACTCGAGCAGAATCATACTTTTTTCTTTTGTCCTCATGCAGTTCCATGTGCAAACACATGGGGATGCTGCAGAGCTACCAAACTGCTGGGTACCTTCTCCCCCTTGCTCTAAGCACAGGCAGGTTAGAAACAATGAAAACTGCCAGAAACACTACAATAATGCATGGATGAACACACAAAGCAGAGGCATTATTGAGTTACAGTAAATGATTTGGAGAGAGAAAGGGGGAGAATTTAAAGATAGCTTTTATTGCACTGATCAATGAGGAGGTAGAAATGATGAAAAACACATCTCACAATGAGAGGTTGCTGAAAACCAGTGACTCGTAACACTTTAGAAATATGCTTCAGTGCTAGCAGGAAACTTTACTCCATCTGACAACAGGCCAGTAATTTACAGATTCAGCAGAACAAGCTTTTAACCTGTCACAAGTTGCTGCTGCTTTCATGTTTCCAGCAGTCTAAGGATTCTTCTTATATCCATGACATGGAGGGATAACAATGGAAGACAATTGTTTTCTCAGTTCCTGATTACCTGCTGTCACAAAGCCTCTGAAGCCTCCTTCCTACCTGACTAAACCCCATTAATGGCCATTAACGTCTGGCTGCTGCCAGCAGTAGGTTATGAACCGTCTTCTCAGGCCAGATAACTCAGAGCAATCAATTCATTCTAGAGGTCAAAAGGAAGCAGCTGTCATATAATAGTTAACTCTATCCATGTTTTGGTCCTGAGACATCTTGGCTAAAAATTCAATTCAATTCAATTCAGTTTATTTATAAAGCGCCAAATCACAACACATGTCATCTCAAGGCACTTCACAAAGACAGTTCATTCAAATCACACAGACAGATTAGTT
>JAUZNJ010040806.1:0-10237 GCA_034780135.1 Jordanella pulchra | reverse complement strand
AAAGGGAAAAGGGGTATGAATAGTTTTCAAAAGTACTTTTCAAAATACTATGCCATCATAAGTCTAGGTTTTCAAATGCACATTATGTGAATGAAGCCTTGTTCACTGATCTTTTTTTTTGTTGTTCATTTGAGCACACAAAGATTGTGTAATTACACAAGTACAACAAAAAATGTTCCTCTATTAGATTTCATGTGAATGTTGAGTTGCCATAGTGAGCATCACTATAGCAAATGCCTCTGATTCGCCACATTACCAGCTCTAACTCTGAAAATGTCACCCGTTTAGTTTTTTGCTCAGTTCTTTCCATCTCTTATTTTTCCGTTCCCCTCAGTGTCCATACGGGTCTTTGAATTGCTCGGTCATGGAGCAGGTGTGTCATTTTCCATGAAGTGTGACTGTCATATTTAGAAATCATAAAAGGTTTTATTTATCATGCTTCTTTGCGCCACTGTACAGTTCAATCTGCTGTCTACCATCTCCCAGTCCAAAGCTTTCATGATATGCTAAACTGTAAGTGGCATGGGGTCACACTCAAATATAACATGTGTAGCAGATTCTCACCATTAGCTCTGTCTCCAAATGCTGTGATAGGGTCCCTATGAGTCGCCTCATGAGGACACTGAAGATTTTTGTTGCTCTGGGCAGCAAATGGGATTGGATTTCTCTGTTCTCATACATTTGGTTGATTGAAGAGGATAATATTCTACTGTTCAATTGAACCTCTGCTACAATTAAAACCGAAAAAAGGGCAAAGCTTTGTTTTTATAGAAGCGTCCAATAAAATCTGGGGTTGCCATGTGCACCTTAGGGTCAAACTATGTGTGTGAAACATGGAACTGTCCTTATATGGACGCTGTGGGAAAGTATTTCCCGTCACAAGAAGGGAAACTGAAAACATCAGCTTTAAAACAACCTGCAGCTATGAATGCAGCCACAGCAAATACAGTCACTCGCCAGTATGCTGGTCATTTGTGGCAATGCCTTCTCATGAATTGGAAAGTACCCTATAAGGAAAGGATTGAGTGCAAGCTGCAAGGTAAACAGCAGTTTTAATGTCATTCCAGGCTCTGGAATGCCAGCGGTGTTAAAAAAAAGTATGCTTTGATGCTGACAGAGAAATTAACTGGTTTACCTCTGGGAATATTCTGCCATAGTACTGATGTATACGCCACCAAAGGGATGCAGTGTTAAGCTGTGACACACTGATTCATTCCAGATGTCTTTTCTTTCTTACTACAGGATTCTACCACTGTGACCCCTGTGACTCTGACAGTTGACCCCAAAGGGTACTTCCTCTATTGGACCGACCAGAACAAAGTAAGACAACAAATTTTTAGTCTATTTGCGAAACTCTTTGTATTGCAAATGCTTTAAGCCTGATATTCAACTTTCATGAAAAAAAAACTGTATCCTTGTATTACATATATATTAGTTATTTAAAGCAGAGGCAGCAGTAGCAATGCTTTACCTGATTTTACTTTAAAATAATCAACCCCTGCTTGTTTTGAGAGATGCAAAGCAAAAAGAAAATATCAAAAGTGCCTGTTATTATTTAAGCCATCAGATGATTGGCAAAGTCTGGAGCCTAAATCAGAGCAGGTGTTAAGGCTAAGAAATAAACAATATGTATCTGCAAACAAAGTTATACAAACAGCAGAGCTCTTTGTGTTTACAAAATGATTATATAGTTTTTCCCCCAAACAGCTGAAATACTAGGTGGTTATAGTTTTCTGTAAGTCTGGGGTGTCATGAGATTCCTCCAATACCATCACCTAGGATTAAAACACTATAGCACCTTAACATTGTTACACTATAACCTGGACATTTTAAGCCATATTTATGTGTATATTTTGCTTTAATGCTTTTATGTAATTAAAATTCCTTGTACTGCTCAGTATTTTAGCATATTAATCATTTTAGTTATATTTATGTTGTATAAAGAATAAATATTCAAAGAACTGTACTTTTGAGGAAGGAGGCCTCTTTCAGCCCTTTAGGCTGGCAGTGTGCAGCGTCATGTGTAGAAGGGTGAATATTGTGTTAACCTTTTTTATAAACACAGCTCCTAAACACACTGGTGGTTTTGCACTTTTTTATGGCATCTCATTAGGACAGATTTAAGCTGTTGCAAATCTCATGAAAACATGACCTTAACTTATCCAGAAATGATCAAGTTGCAGCGATCCAGCACTCTTATCTACTGCTGCCACTATATAGTTCAATATTTAGCCCTATATGCTGTACTCAATAGTAGGTTGCTTTATGGAACCACTAGGTTTAGCTGCAACCTCATCAAAGCTTCTTGTGAAAAAAAGTGTTGGAGATCTGTTACAAACTCTTTGACTGTGTTTACTATTTATACATGGAGATGTTATTGTGTCTTTATGAAAAACAAAACAAAACCAGATTGGTGTGCACTTGTTGTCTATTGGTGCCTTCTATCTCCAGTGTGTATTTGAAAAAACTGACCCAATAATTACCACAACAGAAGGTTTTTTTCCCATATATTCTTAATCAAACAATGAAAAAGATATTATGAAAAAGAGAAAAAAAATCAAGCTATTTCACTTGGAGTGCTCACAGACACCAAGAGCAAGACTTTGAAAATTAGTTCTATCAGTTTGGGTCAGATTATCAAACACTTCCTCCTTGTTGACTCCTGTAGAAGTAGACATGATTTGCATAGCTCATATTTTATTAACTCTGTCGAGGAGGTTAAGTTTTTCATCTGCGTTGGTTTGTCTGTTTGTTTGTCTGCTTTTAAAATAACTAAAACTATTATCAACAGATTTTGCAGAAATTTTCAGAGAGGGCGTGCTTTGAATGGTTTTCTAGTTCTGCTTATTTCAATTTACTGTAGAGCTGTTGAGTTCTGGGACCTGATTACTTTGGCGAGCACAGATTTGCTTGTCCAACGCCTCCAAACAGCTCGATAGGGGTAATGTGTTCCTGTTCTATTTATGTGTAGAACTTTATCAGCAGTGTTAGTCTGGCAGAGACTAATTAATAGCAACCATTGATTTGATGCTTTCCTAGATGAGCATATTTTACTGCAGCGATAGCAAAGCACAGACAGGAGTGCTGACCGAGACTTAACCTCGCCACACAAGCCCATACACACGTCTTGCACTCCTGCTTTGTAACAGGGAAAGGATGCGATTAGGTTGCCAGCCTAATGTAAATAATACACTGTCTGTGGAAAAACAGATAGTGTCTGTATGGAAAATGTACAATTCTATTAAACAATTAACAAGGAAAGAGCAAGCGAGTGATAAACTGAGAGCAGCTTGCTAGGAAAATTGAGAGAGGCTGGGACAGGTTGAAATGAGTTCACTATTGTTTTCTGCCCCTCCATTATGAGGCAAGGAGTCTGAATGATGAGGCTTTTGCATCTATGTGTCTGGATCTGCTAGCGTGTGTTTATGGATGTGGATGTCTGCTCAGTCTCCCAGCACTGAGAACAGTCCTGCCTCACGCATAATAACTCAAGCTGATGCCAAGCAAAGCCAGGGTGAAACTCTATTAGGGCATAAAGAAGGGCACCAACTATCTCCCTTGTGTTGTGTGTTCTTTGTGCTTGTAAAGATGTTTTCCTTGGGTTTTCTAATCATTATTCATAATGATATTTCAATAGAACGATTCAAACAAGCGGTGATGCCCTGTTCAGCTGATATGGGTGTTTGTGAGACTCAGCCTGATGGCCTGCAGAGTAAAAGCATTCCTTGGATTCTTCAGAAGCAAAGCAGAACTGGACTCCGTGTGCCAACAGCACTGACTCTGAAACCGTTATTACCACTGATGGATTCATGTGTATCCTGTACCACGCTTCATTAACCTTTTTTATGTTTAGCTTTGTAATCAACCTCCTAAAAAATACTAATTTAAGAGTTTAAGCCACCAAAGTGTCTTCCCTACTAAACAATTCAGATAAATTTTCTAGGAGGGTTTTAGGACCCCACACCTGTTGATTTATTTTGAAGAACAGGCAGTTTTGAAAGCTTAAAAACTTGATTAGATTTTTTTATTCTTTTATCTGTAACTTGTCTTTCAAAACATCGATGCAAACAGAGGTTTAACAAGCCATTTTAAGCAGGATTTATTTACACAACCTAGACCTACTCAGGGGCCCAACAGTGTTTGTGCCTGAGTTATGTTACAAGTGTTAGTAAAACAAATAACTTTGTATCCAAACTGCACAAATTCATGTGTGGGGGATATGCAAATGTAAACAATTACCATGTAAAAGGTTTCAAGCCTGAAAATGAACTTCAGCCGAAGGTTTTACATCTTTAGTAGTTCTGAAAGTCAGATACAAACTGACACACAAAAGTTTCTACTGCGACTGTTTCCACGAAGGAAGCATTGGTACAATGCCAGAGGATGGAGAAAGATTCTTTACTCATGTTAATATATTTGGACTGTCAGAAAAAATAATAGTAAATAAGAATAAATAAAAAATGTCTACATATGCATGAAGCATGGTTATGTTTTCTTTTTTTTCTTTTGTTTTTTGTTCCTTTTTTTGTAGCCCTTTGAGATAGGCTACCTGTAAACTGTAAAATATCATTATTTTTCAATAACCATCTGTATTACCATCTTCTCCATCGCTTTGAGCCTTATCTTCTTCAAACTTTCCGTAGAACACGCAAAATACTCATTTTAATGAGTGGGATAAAAATTGGTTTGCACGTCTTAATATTTCTCTGTAATCTATTTAGATCACCTGCTTATTGGATGCACTACAAAAAGTACATTTGCAATTTAGCACCCCTTATTTGAAATCTTTGAAGATCAAACCCTTTGTATTTTTACAGTTTTTTTGACAGGTTTTTGTCAGTTACTAATCCCAGTATGTAAAAAACAAGGCAAGCAAGGATTAGTATTTTTTAAACATGGCCAGTGTACTATTTTTTTCCCTGTCTCTCAGTTTGTTTTTTGGATCAGATTCCTGCCATATTCCACTTAGCTTAAAACAACTATTCAGTCTTGACTGAAAAGTTTATTTTTCTTTCTTGTATTTTCCAAAAAATACAAGCTGATGACCCTAAAGTATGGTAAGTGGAACCTCATCCTATGTGAGCTGGATTCATTTGAATGACCTTACATTTCTGTTGTCTACAGAACTACAGCAAAGACTGTGCTACTTATTGATGCACCTCCTAATTTATCTACAGTGTTGATAGCTCATATTTAAAAAAAAAAAAGTAAGATATTGTTTGAAAATAGCCAAAAAATAAACAAATTGGCTCTTTCCCATGTACAACATTGTAACTGGTTGTTGGTCTCTCTCAGCCCCCTCTCCGCTCCCTACAAAAGCAGGTCCTTTCTCTGGCTTACAATAGAGATGGTACCAAGAAGGAACTAGTGTTACATTGGAAGTTTGATGTTACAGCTCTGAAAAAATGTTTTGGGATAAGATCTGTGGGAAAAATCCCATTCCCAAGTTGCAGAGATGTTTTACAATTTCGATACTTGTTTCTTCCTCTTAAAGAAAACCCATTTTAGTTAATGAGTATATGAATAAGAAATGTAAAAAGTATTTATTAATATACACTTGCTAGAGCTTGACCTGGTTGTTCCTGTTAGATATAGGTGTCTGATATCTACAAGGAGAATATGGAAACATTTAGATTAGATAAACAAAGAAAAACAAAAACTAAAGAAAAAATTGTTTTAATTGTATAAATAACATATAATTGGACAAGCAAGGGAGGAAATATAACCTGTCCACTTCTCTATTTAGACAACATTTCATTTTAAACCTTTAATAAGCAAGTTCACTTGAAAAACAATTGCAAAATACATGAAAGATGTACAGAAATATGCTATGTTTTTACTTTACACCATGTTAAGTTAATAGGTTAAGGCTAAAAGGTTTTCCTAGCTTTAGCCTGCCCCTTTTGTTAAAATTATCATTGGTAATTTTTTTTTCTTCTTGGTATTTAAGTATTTTGTGAAGAACTTTCACATGTTCACATGAAGATACATTTTTCAGCCTCTATATGACTTTTCATGGAGATTTAGAGGAAATGTAGGAGACCTTTCAATGGCAGCAATTCAGGATATGAGCTCAAAGAGGCTGGATCAAATGATAAGCTTAATTTGATTTTTCACTTCCCTCCCTTTACCACTGGACACATGCCAAAATAAAACCTCTAACAAAGCTACTCCTGTTGCAGGGAATTCAAATACCGTAGTATGATGTAGCCGAAAGGTTTGATCACTTTCTCTGCTTGGATACAGGTGCAAACTGTGCAGAGTTGAGTGCAGTGTTAGCTGTGTTGTCATGATCCACTCGGCTAAATTTTCACTCAGGACACAGCTATGTAAATTATTGCTGTTATAAATCTCCCATGTTTGCATGTGTTTGGTTCATAGTTCATTCGGCCATCTTTGTCAGGCTCTGTTCCTTCTCTACTTGTTTTTGAAAGACTTGGCTCAACAAACATTTTCAAAAAGTGGAAAAAGCATTTAGATAATCCCACATATGGGATTAACTTTTATAGAGGAAATATGTATATATATTTATATATATGACTTTTTTCTAGTTTTCTCAGCTGAAAATTAAAACCCTGCTGACTTTCTTTCATTGTCTGGGGGCCTTTCCTGTATGTATTTTCATTTATTTCTAATAGCAGACATTTCTAATGTACATAAGATTAGATTGTGTCAACTATCTGTCATAACAGAGATAAGGTATGAAGGAAACATGCCATGTATTTCATCCTCTGCTCTTGTACAGATTGATCAATTTGATAAAGAGGTATTTCAGTTGCTTTTAATAATGCTACTGTGAAACTCAATAACTCAATAATATTATTTACCCGGTGAAGCAGTTTCAAGTACAAGTCGCTCCTTTCAGATATGTTTGTTGATTGAAACTGATTATTATTACTTGTTACCTTTCATATTACAATCATTTCTAAACTGTTTGGAACAAACTATACTTGAGGTTTGACCTTTTCTCTTATTAACTCTAATTATAAATGTTCTTTGGCTTAAATTCCTATTTTTAGATAAAAAAGATGTGATTATGGTTTTAGTTTTTAAAAAGAAAGAAATAAAATGCTTTCCCTGCTTCCTTTTCAGTCATTACTGTCCTGGAGTTTTTCATTCAATCCAAAATCTTCGGTTAGGTGTCCTCATCCTGGGTCGATTCATCTGCACAAATGTATTATTAGGATGCAGAATGGGAATGCGTGGCACTCGAAACATGCTGGTGTGCTAAATATTGCTGCAGGGTAGTCGTTGTCATTTTGAAATTACATGTGATGAGGACTGTAGTTTGTCCACAACGCAGTTTCAGTCATGGTGACAAAAAGGAGTCTTCCTTAGATATTCTAGTGCATCTCAACCTCATTCATGCACAGCATTTTTAAGATGGACTCTTTCTCAACATAGCATCTACTTGTTTAGACAAACAGGTGGCTGCACAGGTTAAAAATAATTTGTTGGGGTAGTGGTTGTGGCTTTTTTTAGTGGGAGGAGCGACACAACACCGAGAGGTGGAGTGACTCAGTTTAAATTAACTGGCTTTTAGTTTAGTTGCCATGGTTGCCTTGTGACAGCACACACCTTGGAAATGTCACATTCTCTCCCTTTCGGCCCCCGCTCATATTCAGAGGAACATTGCCACTTGGAAACTGATATCATTGTTTCCGTGTGAATGTGTGTGAGTGTCTGTGAGTGTGTGTTCCCCACTAAGCAGGCTGTGGTTGTAACATAAGGTTAAACACTTTCTCTCAGGAGATTTATGTTTCAGCAGTGTGCCAATTTCAGGACGTTCGCTGGACAAGCGCTCATCGTATGGCATTGAATGATGTTCGGAGGTGAAACACAGGCCACCCTGGGCCAAAAGCTGACTTACACATTGAGCAGCTGGTATACAACAGCCAAATCTGTATGACGCTCCAATTGAGCTAATGCACAGTAAGAGTGCAGCCCTTTAATACGTACTTCAACAAAACCACACACCTTTTTCTCTCTCTGCTCTGTCATAGCAAAATTCACACATCTGTTTTTTCCCCACACAGCAATTTTCTGTGATTACAGAGGCTGCTGCTCCTCCACCTCCGTCAGCAACTATATGTGGCTGAGAGACAAGGTATAAATCTCAAGCCAATCGACTGGAAGTGAATTGTGGCCTCTGCCAAGTTATAACAAGGCACACAAAGGCCATATTGCGCCTCTATCAGCAGTCAGAGAAAGTG
The DNA here is from genome assembly GCA_034780135.1 of Jordanella pulchra. Taxonomy (NCBI): domain Eukaryota; kingdom Metazoa; phylum Chordata; class Actinopteri; order Cyprinodontiformes; family Cyprinodontidae; genus Jordanella; species Jordanella pulchra. The sequence goes on along the minus strand of JAUZNJ010040806.1, from coordinate 2,024 downwards.
ATAGAGTGAGGGTACGAAATATTAGGAAGGCAAACAGTATAAAGCTGCTGGAAGGGAAATGTTAACGCATTTATATTTTGGTGACATTTTTTAGTCTGACATATTATTTCAAAATAACTGGATCAGGTACATTAAAACTATCAGGATTACGCTCAAGATCTGAGTAATTACTGTAAGTGACAGAACAAGCTTCAGTTACCAGAACTTATAAACAAAAAATAAACTTTTTTTTCATATTCTATGAAGACATTAATAACCTCCACCAAGGAAGTTGTGTTTGTTGTCAGGTTTGTGTGTATGTGTTTGTTGTCTGTGCATAGGATAACATAAAAAGTTATGAACGGATTTTAATGGCACTTTTAGCAAAGGTGCACCTCACTCCAAGGAACAACCCATTAAATTCTGGTGATGATCCACAACATAGTGCGGATGCAGGGATGTTTTAAAGGATTCTTTCACATTATTTGGTGGAACATGAAGTTCCCCACAAAACCAGAGAGTGGCGGCAGAGACTATTGACGGCTTCGGCATCGGACTCAAAAAGACCAGAGGTATTTTACTGAAGGCAAAAACACAACAAAAGGGAATGTTGTTGGTTTGTTTGTAGGATCAACTGAAAACGTATGGATGGATTTTGTGGAATTTTTTACCAGAGTTGCGCCTCATGCCGAGGAATGATTCATATTTAAATTCATTTACATTGGAATTTTATAATGATCCAGATCATGTAAAACTTTTAGCTATAGGTTTAAGTCTAAATATAAGGCAAAATGTGTTGCTTGTTGGAGGTCTGCTCTCTCTGAGTGCTTCTCTAGTTCAGATGTGTTTTTAGCTGATAGCAGCCATACCTGACATATAATATGCATCTGTCCAATGGATTGCTGTCTTTGCAAACTGAGACAGTAACTACACTCGCTACACACACTTTTCAAAAGAGAATTTCCTCTGTCTCACTGCATGAATAAAACTAAACCTTCATTGCACTATTAAGTGCCAAATGCAGTACATCCTCAAGCTGCAAACTGCCAGCTTTAAAGTCTGCTCACATTTGCATCTGTTTATATTTTTCTAGCATTAAGAGATGCACAGAGAAGTTATGTGAAATCAACTGATTTTATGCTTAAAAGGCCTTATGTGGTCTTCAGCCAGTTGGAAACTAAAAAACTGAAGATCAATGAATGGATCACAACAATCTTTGGCAATGACATTGTTGCCAGGTAAAGAAACCTCAAGTTATTAGTGTTAGTAAGGTGTAGAATTAAGTCAGGGGATTAATTAAAAGCAGTTGAAAACCTTAAAAAATGGGTGCTGATGTTAAAAGAAAAGATGTGTCAGCCATAACTTCCAGCTGCAACTTTTTAACAGGGTTGCAACTTCAGCGATTGCTGCAAGCAAAACATATTGCTGCATATTTTGTAAAGAGTCCAGTTCTGTACGTCATGGAACTTGGTAGATTGGTAAATGTTAGCCCTCATTTTGAGAATCTCACAATTAGGGTAGAAGAGAGAAAACACACAGTGACTAATGAGGTAATCATGCTACCAGCTAATATTAGCTGGTAGCATGTAGCACTGTAAACTGAAATGATTTTGTCTCCTCCTCGTTTGGATTTTTTTTTTTTTTTTTAATCAAGTTCATTACAGGGTCTGTAATTAATAAATCGCAGCCAATAGCATTTTTATTGAAAACCATATTGACAGGATAAATCGACTTCTCAACTTAAAGGGGTTTTCTCAGTTATTGAATAAATATTTATATGAGCAAGACAATACATATATATTTCTTGTATGTAATTGATTATCGAGGTAATTTAACCCACAGATTGGTTGACAGTTATAATCATTTAGCTCAGTTTAGAAACCCCTGATACTTTATGCAACTGATTTTAAAAACTACATATATAGCAGTCCATGAATATTATATTATAGCACAATTCATTCCCTTAAATGTCATGGTGGGTTTCAGAGCTCTAACCCACATGCAGAACACCACACGGACAAAGGGAAAAAGTTCAACAAGTTTAT
>JAUZNJ010040805.1:0-10237 GCA_034780135.1 Jordanella pulchra | reverse complement strand
CAGAGGGCTTCAGCCCAGGAGACCCACGGCGCACTCTGCTGGAAGAAAGATGGAGCGGCAGGCTCCGGATCCCAACACCCATTTGAGTGTTTCTGAAATTTTGGAGCCATTTCAGCATCATTAGTGTCAAGGAGCTGGTGTTGTGGAGGTGGTGAAGCAGAGGCAGGAACCAGGATGCGGTGAATAAATGTGGTTTAATAATGAAAAATCCAAAAGTGTACAGTCAATGGAAAGTCCTCAGGCCAGGCAGCACAGTTCAAACAGAATCCAGGGTTTAACACCGGTAGCGCTGGACGTACGAGAGGCAGAAGAAAACAACGAGGAGTGGTTAGAGAGCTTGGGCAAACTAAGACTAACTCAGGCAAACTTACACAAACTCAGACACTAACTTAGACAACGACCCGACAACAAACAGAAGACACAGGTGGATTTAAATACACAGGGAGGTAATCATGGAAACGAGACACACCTGGGGGTAATCAAGGGAGGACAGGACGATACGGAGAGCACAGAGACAACAGGAAGCTCAAAAATGAAACACAGAACTACAGATCATGACAATTAGGTTGGCTGCAGCTGTATAAATGACCCTTTTTGTTTTCATCTTTTGATTTACAAAGAAGAAACTGCTCGGCTATTCTAACTTTACTCACATTTACTTTTACTTGAAAATAGCATATGCCTCCACTTTATCACTTGCTTCTATTTTGTCGCTCTGTAGAGTAACAGAGAATACAAGCTCCATGAGTGGGAAACGTTCACCTGAGCAAATCACTCTGACTTCCCTTAAAGCTGAACCTTAAGCTTTTCCTCCTCTGTGTTTAGTCCTTTTTTTCTTTCAGCGTAAATGACTTCCTTCACCCCTTACCAAACATCTCCTTTATCAAAATAGGAACAATTTGTTCCTGAAATGAGTTGAATTTATCCTCGAGGTGTAGATGTATGGCTGAGTCCAGACCTGAGGAGATCGTTCTTCTTTGCTGAGCCAAGCATCTATGGAGACTTTGTCTAGTTTGTCCATTAGAAAGTCTAGAAACTAGAACTGGCACTCTGATTTTATTTCTTGGTGTAAAACAAACTTTTTGGAGTTAAATGTAAAAAAAAAAGAACTAAAGTTTGATTTTAGACACAAAAAAGATTTGACCACCGAGAGCCTTATTGATAGTGAAGACGTGGAGCTGGTCTCCTCTTATAAGTATCTTGGCACATTTTCGACAACCAGCTTAACTTTGAGGCTAATCGTTCAGCTCAACAAAGATTGTACCTTCTGAGAAAACTAAAGTCATTTTCAGTCAGTCCAATTATCACGAACAGGTTTTTATCAGGCTTTCATTGAGAACCTCCTGTAGTTTTTATTTATCTGTTGGTATAATTACATCACATTGAAAGATAAAAACAGTCTGAATCGAGTCATTAAAATCTGCTTTTAAAATCATAGGACTGAACCAGAGAGACTTGCCTTCTTTTGATGATGAATAAATTGCAAAAAAAAGCGAAAGTGATGATCTCTTCAACAGAATATTTTCTCAAAAATGAATTCTCTTTGTTGCCTTCAGGACGTCTCTTTGTCATCCCTCACTGCAAAACAAACCGGTATGCAAAATCCTTTATACCAACACCCATTGAACTTTTAAACTATCTTTCTGTTTTTCTATTATTAATTCTGGTTCCCAAACTCACTGTCACAGTTTCTTTTTTAATCATCCATTTTATGTTATTATATGTTTATTTTAGTTCTGGTTTGTCCCCTGAGGAGCTCAAATGAATTGTCCAAGGTACGATTAATAAATCTAAATCCAGACAGTCATTTTTGTAGCGACCTGCATCCACTATGCTGCTCTATTTGTTCCTGGGAAATTTAAGTTTAACCAAACTCTAAGTTTGGATCTTGTATCTGGGTGTTTTATTTGGAGAAAATATTTTTTTTGAAGATCTTTGTTGATGTGGGTCTATGCTTTTTGATATGTTCTAATGGATTGATAGACTTTCTTCTCAGCACTGAGATCTACAGAAAAAAAAAACTTTAAATAAACCATTAAAAGCTTACTATTGCATACTTTATACCTCAGTAAAATGTAAAGCGATATTTAAAATAGCCATAAAAAGACTTAAGGGCCTTGTTTTTAATCACCAAGCTGAAATATTTAAACACTAAAATTGAAAACGAAACCTGATTGTTTTAAACTTCTGTAAAAACAGCAGCTGATTTTCTGTGGAAACACCAAGAAGCTCTGGTTGCCTTGTCTGCAGTTTGCAGCAGCTGAGCTCCGCCTGTGGGCTCAATAGATTTGACACAAGAGTGCTGATGAATCTCATCAGTTTAATGTGTTTATGCTTGCTAATCCTTCAAAGCTTATTGCTGTTCAATGGAGTGCTAAAAAGTTACCTAATTTCCCCCTGGTTGCGCCTCTTTGCAGGCCTCTCTCTCTCTCTCTCTCTCTTGGCTCTGCATCCTGTAGAAACACGAAGGACACGCCATGTCTCTGTGATTTCTGTTATGGGCCCCAGAATGGGCTTTGATGGGAGTACAGTGTGCACTGATATTACTGGTTTTTTTCACCGTAAATTCACCCCATGACTGTCTCTCTCGTTCCACAGTGATCCCCTTTTCCCAGTAAGTGCTTCAGTCTTATCTCCAGTGCCCCCACCTCGCCTGTCTCACATGCTAACCTACGAGTATGGCTGCCTAAATGACAGCTAACACCCAGTATTAATTAAAATGTCATGCCTCCGAATCAATATTGTAAAACAGTTCAAACACAACTCATCGCCACTGCTGTGATAAGTGCTTTTGGGTGACAGGTAAGTAGAAAGAAAGAGATGCAAGAGAATGGTGTGACGGATTTATCCGGGGAGAACATGTAACATTAAAATGTATGACCCCCACCAGCACACGCGCACACACTCGCCACCCTGGTTCACCGTGTGTTATTTCACTGCTCACAATTGAAAATTATCCACACTGTCATGAAGTGTGCTGCACTAAACTGACAGATCCACAAGTCAGCAGCAACAGGCCAGGAGGCTTGATGCAAAACTCTTTACCATCTTCCTGAGATGCGCTAAAACTGACTAATGCACACTCATTTAGAAGAGGGACTGCTGGGAGAGGGGATTTAGCTCAAACTGAGAGTTTGGAGTAAATTCCCTACTTTTCTTGCGTCTTTCCCACTATCATGGCCTACGAGCATGATGGATAAACTGTGGGTCTCATTGAACAATAGTCCAATCTTTAAATAATTACATACATTATGCTTAAATTGGCTCCCCGTTTTCAGAGCAGGGTTGAGGGCTGGTTTACTACTTTTGACCCATCTAACCTAAGTAGTATATGGACTGAATCAAATTTCCACTTTCATTCTGCACCAATTCAAAACACATGTTATCTAAAGCCCTTTATTTCAACCAGATCTTTCAGTTAGACTGGTTCAAATTTTTCGATCTAAGGAAAACCAGCTGATTGCATTAAGTCATTGACTTTGCAGGATCCCCCCTCCTGGATGAGGATGTGGCAACTGTGGATATTTGCTTCTATTGTATTTTCGACTCTGCAAGAATCCCTAGCACAAGCATGCATACGGTGACAGTGTCTAGAAATACTTTCTATGTTAGAAAACATAGCAGTAAACTAGCTCCACGGATGTCTAGGAAAGAAACAGTAAAGTAAACAGTAAAGCAGAAAAGCTCTGAGCCAGTTTTTATGTCAAAAGCAATGAAAGAGAGCAAATCCAGTTATTCACAGTAAAAGCTGATCCCATAGGCCAAATTCTATCATCTATAAGTGAAGGTGTTGATGGCAGCAGCCAAGATGATATACTGTACCTATGCAGAATAGTGTCACAGCCAAACAGGAACAGACCAGATAAAGTTACTGTGACTAGAAATGAACAAAACATAATGTTAGAGGTGGAATGGGGATGCGGTAATGGGGTAAAAGAGATAGAATAAAGCAGAATAAGGAGAAGTGGTCCCTATGTCCTCCAGCAGTCAAAGACTATAGCAGCATAATTATAGATATAGCTCAGGATAACGTGAGTCACTCTAACTTTAAGCTTTACCAAAAAGGAAAGCTTTGAGCCTGTTAGAGACATAAGGACCAATCAGATCTCTGATATGTGATCAGTCTTTTTATTTTTCATCAAAACTTTGGCTGCAGTGTTTTGGAACAGCCGAAGGCTTCTAGCTATAGTTTGTGCATTGCTGATAGTGAGGAAGTACAATAGTACAGCTTTGAAGTAACAAATGCATAGTCTAGTTTCCTAGCATCTCCCCTGGACTATTCTCTTTCATTCTGACCCACAAAGCACTTTACATCAACTCAGCTACTCGTCCCATTGAGCCACAGTTATCCCAACTAAGCTCTATTTATAGATTTACAACTTTTAGGCTTGCCACATAAGAGAAAGAAAAAAAAATACATCTACTAAGGATAATTTTGGAAGTGCCAGAAAATCTGGACTCTGTTTTTTTATATTTAGTGTTATTTGTCCATACTAATTCAGACCTTGATAATCGTAAAAGCAAATACTTCAAGTTCAGGTTTATGCTCATTGCTCTGTACAAAGGACATTTTTTGCTACCCTGGAAATAGATAAATTAAAATGAACTGCATAAATACAAAAAACTGTATCCTGTTCTTTCCCAAATGTAATCATTTGTAAGCAAATGGAATAATTTGTGATGGTGGATTGACTTTAATTGATTCCAACAAAATTTTCTTGGACTTTAGTTGAAATTATGGTTAGATATTAGCTTACTGTTTATTTAAGCTTTTCAGCAACAAACACTCCGCATGGATCTGGTGTTGAAAAAAAGATAAATATATTAAAATGCCCCTAACACCAACTATTAGGTGCAGTGGAGGATCGGTCATGCTATGGGTGTGTTTCTTTAATGAAATAATTTATTAATTTGAAAATGGTTTGCCTTCTGCAACAAAACAAAGGAGACATTATTATGAATCCCAGCAGAATATTGATCAAAATTTATTGCTGAACAATGAAACCAGTTAAAGAATAAAATCAAGACTAATAGAAGATCTAACAGCTGGTGAAAATAAATGTGTTTTAAGCTCCAGATGTAGAGGAAACATGCTTGACAAGCAGTGAAAAGCTGTTCTATGTTTGCTGCAACGGAAGCATTGCTGAAAAGATTTACTCTAAAATGGGGTTCAGCTGAAAGTCAACTTAATTCTTGCGCATTCATCAAGATGGAAGAAAATTCAGTAATATATTCATGACATGAGAAAACAAACCAAAATATTTGTATTACTGCTACACTCAATGGGAATCAACAGGGGGGATGCAGACACACACATTAGTGCTTCTGTCTCTTTTTCTGGTTCCAGGTAGAGGTCTTGCTGCAGATGTCTAAACCAGCTGTGGATGGGACAGCAGAGACTCACTGATGCCAAAATAAAGAGAGTAACAATAATTGAGTTCATTAAATGACTGTCTTCACTCCATAATTAGTGAGAAATGTGATATATTTCCACAGGCTTGTGAAGTGTAATTTCTCACCCTTAATGTGTGTGATATTGTAGGGTTAGTTTCTCAATGAATTGATCATTTTATCAAGTTTTAACTGCTTAGCAAACATGGCAACTAAATACCTGGTTTGGGCCAGAGGATAGATGTATGGTGGTATAAGGAGGAACGTAAGGTTGAAGAAGTGTAACGTAACGCTCTTGCCATCATGTTATAGATTCGCTAGTCGTTACTCATCCTTTTTGACTCAGCTTAGCTTTGTAATCTTCTGCTGTTTTTCTTTCTCGAAATGCAGTTGGCCACACCGTGCTTCTCCCAAAGTTCATCTTTAAGAACAGGTATCCTGGTTATCTTTCTTTTCAACACACCTCGGTTAAATAGTAGTTCACAAGCAGGTAAGTTCAGAACTTTGACACGCAGAGGAGGTAATACAGTAAATATCTCAGGGGAGAAGAACCAAAACATTCAAGATACCAGCCCTGAAGACTAAATTTGGACACCACTGTTTTAAAGATGTGCAGGACATTCGACTAATGTGAAAAACTTGGGGCAGATATTATTTGTAGTTTACAAATGTTATTAAGGCATGAGTTGTTGTCAAGTGGCCAAGTTACACAAACACATGAATCAAATGGCAAAACACAAAACCATTGCAACACAAAAGACTTTAACAACCCAGGAGAATGACAGATGGGTCTTGGATTTGATCGACTGTGAATGTGCTTATAGGAAGATGGAGAGCCGCAGTGGCCAAAACATCAGTGCTCAAACTAGTGCATAGGTGTGGAAAAGTTTTCATTAAAACTGGTTGCCTCCAGCTAAAGTCTGTTTTGTGATCTGGAAATTGTCAGAGTGGAATAATTCAAACCAAAGAAAATATATATGGGGTGGAAAACTGTCCCTAAGATGGATCTTAAGAAACACCTCAACCTAAAGCAGTCGTAAAGCAGCAAGAAATTAAACGGGTCTAAACATAAGTAAAGTGGAAATGACTAAAATTACTCTGTCTATATGTCAAATGTATGAACTGTTTCACAAGACTAGAGTGATTGTTTTGTTAAAGAGGTGCAGAATCAGTTTCATCAATTTCTAAAAATAATATTTATCTAAAATAGTATTTATTCCTTATTAAACAAATGTGCTTAAACAAAGATTTTATTGATCTTTCCTATTAATGTTTACAAACCTTAACCAGTGTTGACCACATGTATACATGATGGGAAACCAATCTACTTTTAATACATCAGCATCAAAACAAGCAGTGATTTCATGAAGAAATCTAAACTATTTCAGGGGAAACAAGCCTTTTATTTAAAAGTTTGTGAGCTCTAAGCTTTTCCACACACTCACTGAGAGACAATGTTCAAATGCAGCGCTGAGAATATGGATAAATTGTAACAAATTCTGTCAGAGTAAATATGGTTTAATAAATGAATTAGCTTCATAAATAATGGCTGTAATGACATTTTAGGGGACAATAAGCCAAAGCGTTGTCAGGAAATAGTTGATGTATGAGTTTCATGCCTCAGTGGTTCCTCAAAATGAATAGGCTCAGGAAGATAGCAGGGGCCTGCAACCAGCCCATTTCCTCGAATTATCTACTTGTTGTCAATTTGCACAGTGGAATTACACATGCAAATTGAACTGCCTGCACAAACACCACTTGGAGATGATAAAAACAAATTAACAAAGGCTATAGAAGGAGGATTTATTTCACCAGCTAACCCAGGTCAAGCAATACATGTATTTTACGATTGTGTGTACCCAATTTTGGTGTAATTATATCAGCAAATTATTCTTTGTAATCTTATTATTTTCCCCCAACCTTCTCCTTACACACATAATTAACTTCCCCTCACATCCTCACAAAATAAAACCTGGCTTGCGTCTACATCGGAGGAGCACAGTTTAATCTGATTTAGGGTGGTTTTTTTGTCGCCTCCCAGCAGCAGAAACTCAAAGGAAGGTGAGAGGTGAGCAGTTTAGTGACCCTGTTTAGTTTAAATACTTGGTTCGAGTGCTGACAAATCCACATAAATGAAGCCACCATATTAAGAAAAAAATTATATATATAAATATAAAATCACCTCTTAACATCATCCCTCATACTGGTGAGGAAATTAAGAGTCCCCAGACCTCCACGTTTGCTATTAGATATCTCATTTACTTTGTACACACAGTGCTAATCTCCACTAATGAATTCTGCCACACCAAGCCAGATCGAGATGACTTAAAATTATTACCACTTCCACAGATATGCCTTTCCTCATTTGAGGCTCAATTTGGCTGGCTCGCAAAAACAGTCTGTCACAGTAAGATACTAATAATTAGGGTTTTAAGATGATTAGTTTATCTCTGTGCTCTTACAGTCCTGCCTCTTATCCACCGTGGCCAAAAACTTAATAAGAGGCTCTAAGTTTTAAACAGCCAACTCCAAATTACCAAGAAATGACAGAAATAATGAACTGGAGCACATTGCCAGGGAGAGAAGGAGAGAGAGACACGAGGAGACTTGGAGAGAGAGAGAAAGCATGGATGGTGAGAAAGCTGAGACATTAATTCAACTGTGAAATAGAAAACAAAGCCCTGGAATCAATAGTGAAATTATTCAAACCTGCAATATTTTCCTTTTAAGTTTAATATGGACTTTTGTGTTTGGTTTATCTCCAGTTACTGATCTGCTTGGAAACTTGTCATAAATGTAATTTAAGTCACGATAGTTCTGAGTGAGTGATACCAGTTAAGGGTTGGGTATTTCAGAGGATAAACGTATTTTACATGTTCAAGATGACATAAGCTTAATCAGACAACTTTAGTACACACAGCGTAAATAAACAGTGTAAATCTCTAATATAAGGTCATAAGAAGGTCGCTGACTTTTGCTTTCAATATTTATCAAAATAAAAATGGTGGCATCAAATTATAAATGTTTTTTATATGAAAATCTGTCCGTTGATATAAGAGAGCGATAAAGACATTTGCATGTTGTTTTCTGAGGGTTCTCTACTGTAACTCTAGGTTTCAGTTTAAAGGGAATAAATCCTTATCCTTATCTTTTACTACTTGTAATTTGCTGCTATGTTTGGGTGTATATCTTATGATAATTCTGTTGGTTTCCATATTAGAAGCCAAGAAATGTGGGAAGAAAAACAAGCTAAGCTGAAGGGAGCAGAAAGCACAAGAAAAAATGACCAAACAGCGATGATGTTATATAATAAAAGCCATATTCAGCCACTGATCAGTGCCTCTTACATTGAACAACAAAGTGTGAACAAAAGCCATCCGAGAAGAAATAAATAATAGTAATAATTAATAATAATAATAATAACAGAACTTCAAGTTTCTGTGGCAAACGTTCGTCTAAATGGTAAACCGTTTAATGAAGGGGGAAGGAGAAACGTCTGAGTTCAGCTACCTGCTCATTCAATGATCTCTGGTGAGCTGATGGAAAAAGACAATTTTTGACAAATACTACAGTTAAAAAAAAGGTTCTGGATGCATTCAGGGAAATGTTATAACTTTTCACCAGCAATGTTGCTTATTTTCCATAAGCTCAACATTATGTCTTATAATACTTATTAACTTGACACAAAGAGGAGAAAAACAGCAAAAAAAAAAAACCTAAGCAACTGTTTAGTTTTTGAAAAGCATTTTCAATGTTAATTAATTTATTTTTATAATAAATTTGCAAGCATAAAGCTGGACTAAAAATAAAGGCCTACCGTTGCAAACATAGTATAGCTGGAATCTATCTAGTTATATTTCATCTGAAGTTATGGATCTTTTACTCTTTATTCAGCATGTATATGGCACACAAAATACTGGCTATAATTTATGTATATTATGGGCCCAACATTAAGATGCAACCAAAGGGAGCCTAAAGTGAATGAATGTGAAAGACCAATTTAAGGGTAGATGCCTGTGCCAGTGCCAGGGGCTATACAAGATTTGCATGCTAATCATTCTAATAATAATGTCATGCCCGGAGCACTTTAAGCAAATTGCGAACCACTGGTCATAGAAGGAAGCTTATCTGAGGCAGAACATGACACAAATATAGGTTAACATCTGAATGACTCCTGGTAATTCACGAAACTGTTAGTCGCCTAGCTCACCTCAATTAGAAGTGGTTTTCACTCCAACATATTCAAGTCAAGGCAAGTTTTTAGAACTCAGTTGTAACTCTCTGTAGGTGTTTTCAGATTTATAATTGGGGGTTTTGACACTTTTTATATTAAGGCCGATTACATAAAACCAATGAGGTATGTCTGTGAGCAGCACAGGTTTGTGGTAGCTACGTGTTCATGTACACGTGAGTTTTCAAAAATACTGACATTTTTCATCATATGGTTTCTACAGATTTGAAGTCTTGGTGGAAAAAAAGAAGAAAAGGCTTCTACACTTTTCCTCCATCAATTTAGAAGAACAAAATCGGCAGAAGTTGTTAAAACTCTTAGTCTCAAATCCCAGTTTTAGTGCTACAGTGCTTAGTGCTTAAAGCTACAGTTAGTGCTGATGGTTAATTTAATAGCAGACCTGAAACTATTCTCCACAGAAAGCACCAGCTATGGTATAGGGTTTAAAGAGATAAGATACTGTTGTTGAATTAAAACCATTGTTAAAATTTGTATTTATTAATTCATATTACTATTAAATTTAAACAATATTATAAGTAATATTATCTATCTATCTATCTATCTATCTATCTATCTATCTATCTATCTATCTATCTATCTATCTATCTATCTATC
>JAUZNJ010040804.1:0-10237 GCA_034780135.1 Jordanella pulchra | reverse complement strand
GCACACATTGCACCCGACCCCGTTGGCCCCTCTCACAGGTGGTGGGCCCATGGGAGGGGGGACCCATGTTTCCTCTTTGGGCTATGCCCGGCCGGGCTCCATGGGTAAAAGCCCGGCCACCAGACGCTCACCGTCATGCGCCCCCTCCATGCCTGGCTCCAGAGTGGGGCCCCGGTGACCCGCGTCCGGGCGAGGGAACATGTAGTCCAAAGTTAATATCCATCATCGGGGTCTTCGGGCTGCACTTTGTCTGACCCCTCACCTGGAACCTGTCTGCCTTGGATGACCCTACCAGGGGCATGAAGCCCCGGACAGCATAGCTCCCAGGATCATTGTAGCACTCAAACCCCTCCACCACGATAAGGTGGCAGCCCAAGGAGAGCAGCCACCAAGATACTGTGGTGAATGCATAATACAACAGGATGAAGAAAATCGTGTTTTACCGATGTTCTTTTAATCTGCAGATTCACTTTTTAAAATTTTTCCTTTGGATTTTGGCTTAGATTCTTGTTACTTTTAATATTTTTAATAAGCTTATGTAAGACTATTTTGCATTTGCTTTGATTTTTTTTTCGGACAACTTCTTCATTGCATCTTGTTCACTGGCGCAGCTTATGAGAGTATTTTTCACCCAAACAATCCATTACCCCCACTGCCCAAGAACAACTGACCTTTACCCCCTGACACACTAATAGCGGCAGCGAAGTTTTGATTGGCACAAGAAGACGTGTCTTCTTCTACGTAAATTATCACATGTTACAATGTGAGTAACGATACATTGAACTCACAAAATTAAATGACAATCAATATCAGGTTCACGAGAATGAGAAAACATGAGGTTTCATTAATGTTTTGGGGAAAATTAAAAGTAATAACCTCTTTTGGACTAAAAAAAACATTTTACAATTCACATTGTTATTTTTATCTGTTGTCGTATGTTTAATTAAGATGATAATCCCCAAAAAGATGTTTAAAGGCTCTGTATTTGTGAATGAATGAATTCATTCCAGTTTGTTTTATATTTCTGTTCAACAATTTGTCTGAAATAAAGTCACTCATTAATTTATTCATACATTTACTCAGTGTGCTTTTATTTTTACCAGCTCGTTATCTTTTTAATTAAGGTAAACCTAATGCCAAAAATGTTTTGTAAAGAAAGGGCAAGTTTATTTGAAAAGCACAATTCAGTACAAAGATAATTGCAGCAACAAGGTTTCGGGAGCGATTCCCTGCCCAGGGTCTTTCTGTATAGAGTTTGCATGTTTTCCCCGTGCATGTATCTCACCTGGTACTTTGGCTTCCTCCCACAGTTCAAAAACACGACTGTAAAGCGAACTGGTATCTCCAAATTGTCCTTTTATGGTTTGAGTTTGTGTGTGCAGTTTGTATGTCTTTGTGTGTCTCTTTGTTGCCCTGTGACAGACTGGCAACCTGTCCAGGATTTACCCCGCTTTTCGACTCTAGACTGCCAGAGACAGGCATCGGCACAACCACGACCTTGATGGAATAGGTGGGAGAACATGGATGGATGGATGGATAAATAAACAATGACATACAGGTAAAATAAAAGCAGAATTCAAGCAAAAAGGCTCCCATTTAGGCTTCAAATATCTTCAGTTGTGGCTTTAAAATAAGTCTTGTTTCAGTATAGTTATCCAGTTCAGATTTAAAACTCATTGGTGGGTTTGTAACTATTTCTACCTGGTGATGCTTTGGGAAGCCTCAAACTCATGTAGAGAGTTCAGCTGTAATGAGGTATTTAGGCTTTCATGGATGGATGGATGGATGCAGCATACCAACACTGGGTGAAACTTTTTTTTAAAGATTATTTTTAAGCTGTATGGGCCTTTATTTGAAAGTATGTAGTCAGGACAGTGGGTTACAAGAGGGGAGAGAGACATTCGGTAAAGGTCAGCAGGGCTGGGACTCAAACCCTATATGGGTCATGCGCTCTACCTCCACAAACTTTACCTGAAACTTAAACTGTATAAGCGATAACATTTCTTCCCTAAACCTTTAATTGCCGACATCTCAAACAGAAAATGTTGAAGAAAGCGCATTTAAAATGATCCATGACTAGATGAACATGTTGGCCTAAATATGTAATAATGTTCGTATTCACTTAAAAATTGCTGTTTGAATACATTAAATACTCAGTTAATCAAAAAAGTATATATTCTTTATTAGATTTTTTACACATGGGGAATGTGATTTTTTCCCAATTGCAATGCATGCTGGGTTGATGATGCAATTGGGTCTGAACAAGTTTGGAATATAAGCTAAAGCTAATACCATTAGCATACATCAAAATCAAACTGTAAGATTATGAACGACAGTTTAAAGTGAAAGTCAAACACCCTTTAGTTGTAACACATCACATAATAAATCTGAGAAAATGGGTTATCCTGATGCTAACTGTAAACAGCCTCAGTTAGAAACTGTAGCTCTTTGTAGCATAGTTTCCAGCTTGATTAGCATCTCCTAGCTGTAGCTGCTCAAAAACCAGTCAACTCTATATGCTCATCGATTTTAACAATATATAGGTAAAAAAGAAAAGGTTTACTTTTCTTATTAAAATTTTTTTTTTCAGGTTTTTCGTTAGTAACGACAAAGCCAAAACAGCAATGAGCAACGATAGAGCTAGCGCTACAGGACCTAGCATGACAGCATACATGATTTACCTAGAACCATAAAAAACACGTTAATCTCCTTGTGACAGTATTTTATTTTAATTCATAAACTACCAAACAGCTTACAGTATTTTTATTGAATTCTACTTACATACAAAATTAATATATTTCTAAAATAAAGTTTTGGCCTATTTTTACAATTCCTCAAATCACTTTAAAAAGGTTGTATTATAGATAAATATTACTTTGTTTACATTCATTTATATCAAATCAGTCATCTAACTTTTTAATTTCTGGTCCTGTGGGACCTTTTATGACAATCTTGAAAGTTCAACAATATTCCTGCCTTTAAAATGCCTTGCAGTATTTTACATCATGCTCCAACCACAAAATGTGTTTTAAAGATGAATTTCTTCCCCATATTGATAATACAGAATAAAATTCACCACTTAGAACCAAATATCTTATTTTTTTCAGCCCTTTTAAAATCTTAGTTTGAGTAAACCACATTCATGCCTTCCATTCATTGGTGTTCTCCATGCTGCGTGAACTTTTCACTAATCACACAAACCGTTTTCTTCACCAGTGTCTTGGAAGGCAATGTTTGTCATTCTTTAAAAATAAAAGCAATAACCTGAATACATAATTACAGTCACGGTCACCTTCTCTCAGCTCCATTTTGCTGTGTCTTCAAGTCTTAGTGAGGCTGTTTTGGGAAAATGTCTGTGTCAAAGTAACCTTGAGGGGATTAGGCATTGTTATCTCATGCCTCAATAATATTAACCCCCTATGAGCAAGGAGTACGCTGTGATATAGACGCAAACACAGAGTTAGCTTTTCTGTATGCTTGTGGTGTTAACTAATCAGAAAATTAAGCTCATTTGCTTGCATCAGAGTCCTCGGAGCACCCAGCATAAGCTTGGTGTCATCATATCTTGCTGGCTCGCTATGATCTGCACACCATTCAGACTCTCTCTCCCACTAATGAGGAGCGGGTAAATATCAACTAGACCAAACCAAAAGAGCTCGGGGATCAATTAACAGGGACGTGCCCACCATGTTAATAGCAGTGAGTCAGTGTTAGTGGGTTTAAGTGCCTTCTAGAAATTTACATAAATCATTTTTATGTGTTTCTGCTAATACCTAATGACAAGGATCTCGCTACACAAATTAACGCACACACACACAGACACACAAAAAAACTGTTAGGTTGAAAGAGTTTTTTGCATCTCTTCTCGTTTTATCTCTCATAAAAATCAAAATGATTGGATTGTTTTCTTACATGATTTAATTAAAAAGCAATAGGATCAGTTTCCCAGACACGGATTAAGACTAGACTAAGCTTTTTTTTTTTTTGTTACTCGGAGAGTTTAATTAAAATGTGCTTTTATCCCAAGACAAGGGTTAATCTGAGTCTAGCAGTTCTGTCCGATAAAGGGTCGGTTAATGAGATTTAGACGAGCAAGTAGACAGACAGAGCTATCTTTAGGCAAAGACACTGGAGCTGTTTTTAAATTGCTCTGCTCTGTAAACTAAATTTAGTTAAGAAGCTGATATATACTTTTCCAGCAGCAGCAGCAGATCTTCCTTTCAAAGAAAAACAAATAAAAATAATGACAATAATGTTAAGCAAAAGGATCAGAGTGGTGATTCTCTATCAGACCAATAAACTAAGATACTGAACTTCCTTGCACACAAGTTCCTTTTGCACATTTGGCTGGCAAACTTTTAACATGTCCAACTGGCATTTTACTTTACTCTATACCAAAAGAGTTAGTAGCAGAGCTGGGTAGTACCTAGTTACATTTATTTGAGTAAATAATTAAAAACAATTATGGTACTTTTTACTTACACGATCCTCTGGTGAGTATGGAAGCCTATTTCTGTCACTTTAATAAAAAACAACTTCTATTTAATAATTATGACTTTATTTCATATTTATCTCATTATTATGAAATACTATCTGATAATTATAAAATACTACATAGTACTGCAATAATGACTTAAGTTGTCTCATAATCATTCTTTATCAGAGTGACAGTAATGGGCTTCCATATTGTGACTGTGTCACCACTCCTGTTTGGGTATTTTTTTAGATTATCTAACCACCGAAAGTAACTTGAAATATTTGGAGATCACGTAAAACTTCCGTAAACAGAACATAATGAAACTGGAAGTTTATCATCTGACATATATACATCACCTACTGTAAGGATTAATTTTAAAAGTTACTATAAAAATGATCTAAAAGTGTTCCTTCTACAAAAATCTATTATATTGTAATTTGATCTTATTTTACAGTTTGAAATCTCATATGTAGTTTGAAAATTCCTTATAAACCAACATAGCTTATCAGCAGCACACCCACAGAAAACAAGGTTATCCTCTTTGGTGAGAATGGAAAATAACATATAACTGTTTTCCAGCTCACCGACATGATAGGACAACATATATATTCAAAGTCAGATAGTGATTATATGACAGGAGCCCTGTTTTAATTTAAACAAGTGAATAATTTAGAGCTACAACTTGGACTGTGAAACAGATCATGTTTTAAGGGGAACTTTGTTTGGTTTCCACAGTGTTCCTTTATCCGGAGCTTCTAATTTCATACATTTGAAATAATCTACTTTATATTTTACTATAACAAAAACACCAAAGTTGACCATATTTAACTGAGGTTTATTGGATAAAATCTTAGGTTTCTTGTATATTTGACTGTTGAATTTTAGGGGTTTCCCTTATATATTAATCTCACTTGATTTCACATTCAAAAACCACATATTAAAGGGCTGAGGGGAGTAAACTGCACAAATATTGCACTTAACTAAGAGTAGCACTAATTCAAGATTTTTTAATTAAGTAAAGGTATAAAGTAGCCACTCAAAAGCTTACTGGAGTAAGAGTGAAAACTGTTTGGTAAACTAGCTACTCAGATATACAGTGGGGCAAAAAGGTATTTAGACAGCCACCAACTGTGCAAGTTCTCCCACTTAAAAGATGAGAGAGGCCTGTAATTTTCATCATAATTTACCTCAACTATGAGAGACAAAAGGAAAAAGAAAATCCAGAAAATCACATTGTCTGATTTTTAAAGAATGTATTTGCGAAAATATGGTGGAAAATAAGTATTTGGTCAATAACAAAAGTTCATCTCAATACTTTGATATATACCCTTTGTTGCCAATGACAGAGATCAAACGTTTTCTTTAAGTCTTCAGCAGGTTTTCACAGTGTTGCTGGTGTTTTGGCCCATTCCTCCTGCAAATCTCCTCCAGAGCAGTGATGTTCTGCAACTGTCACTGGGCAACACGGACTTTCAACTCCCTCCAATGATTTTCTATGGGGTTGAGATCTGGAGACTGGCTAGGCCACTCCAGGACCTTGAAATGCTTCTTATGAAGCCACTCCTTCGTTACCTGGGCTGTGTGTATGGGATCATTGTCATGCTGAAAGACCCAGCCACGTTTCATCTTCAATGCCCTTCCTCTTGGAAGGAGGTTTTCACTCAAAATCTGATGATACGTGGCCCCATTCATTCTTTCCTTTAGTCGTCCAGCCCCAAAGCATGATGTTTCCACCCCCATGCTTCACAGTAGGTATGGTATTCTTTGGATGCTACTCAGCATTCTCTCTCCTCCAAACACAACAAGTAGAGCTTTTACCAAAAAGTTCTATTTTGGTTTCGTCTGTCCATCTGATATTCTCCCAGTCATCTTCTGGATCATTCAAATGCTCTCTAGCAAACTTGAGGCAGGCCTTTACATGAACTGGCTCAAGCAGGGGGACACGTCTGGTGCAGGTCTATCATTGTGTTTCAGGTGTCCTTTGACAGCTCTCTAGTTTTGGCCATGGTGGAGTTTAGAGTGTGACTGTTTGGTGGACAGGTGTCTTTTATACTGATAACGGGTTCAAATAGGTGCCATTAATACAGGTAACGACTGGAGGACAAAGGAGCCTCTTACAGAAGAAGTTACAGGTCTTTGAGAACCAGAAATCTTGCTTGTTTTTAGCTGACCAAATACTTATTTTCCACCATATTTTGCAAATAAATTCTTTAAAAATCAGACAATGTGATTTTCTGGATTTTTTTCTCCTTTTGTCTCATAATTGAGGTATATCTATGATGAAAATTACAGGCCTCTCTCGTCTTTTTAAGTGGGAGAACTTGCACAATTGGTGGCTGATTAAATACTCTTTTGCCTCACTGTAGGGTAAATATTACAAAAATTGTAATAAGAAAAACCACATTATAATGTTATGTATACATTCTGCTATTTTAAAGACTAATATAAGATCGTTTTTATAAATAATTGCAAAATAATAGATTCAGGCAGAAGAAACACAATTACAAATCTATATATAAAAAAAGAAATAATAGCTACAAATACTTAGAGCAGGTAATATTACACCAAGGTAAAGTACCTCTGAAAATGTCTGCTGTTTACTGTGCAATGGAAAAAAAATAGTCTGACATACATTTTTGTTATTATTCGTCTCTAAAGTATTTTTATGGAAAGTAAGTTTGTTTTTCATTTAGTAAAGTTTCTCAAAGTAGGTAGTGTAGCCAAATACTTTTACTAAAGTAAGAGTGAGATTATTGGTAAGAATAATCCAGTAAAATTACTCTTAAAAGTAATTTTGGGTATAAAAAATGCTCAAGTGAATATAGTTATAGTTACAACCCACCTCATTTACAGTGGAATCTTAAAGAAACATCAGGGTGTTATTTACAAACACTGTAATGGTACCGATAATTTCAGACAGATTCCTTCTACATTAATGGGTAGCGGACAATTTTCACTGGTGACATTTCGTGCTGTGATTGCTGAAAAAGCAACAGTTTTATTTAAACTAAAGCAAAACATTAAAACAGATCTATAAAGCTAAAGCAGGTCGCTGCCATAGGGCATGAAAACTAGTGCTGATAATATTCACTCTGTAACACAAAATCTGCCATAACTCCTTTTAAAGATGTGTATTCATGCTGCTTAAAGTTGTATCTCCTGTTGCTCTGTAAGGAGAAAATGAAAATGAAGATTTTCTGAAGGAAGCCTGTTTGATGACCTGCTTTTTTGTTTAAAAAACATAATAAAAAGATTCTCACTGCAGAGATTAGGTTGAAAGACCCAATGGAAAATTATGCAATCAACTGAAAGAAGAGAAATACCCTTTTGGTTCGTTTTGTTTGAGGGTTTGCATGTGAGTGAAGAGTGCACTTAAAAGAGCCTGTAAAGCACCCTCCAAAGTTATTAACACTCCTTTTCAAAGTGTATAAAAAAAGCTTGAATTAAAATAACCTCATGTTGCAGTTGTGTAAAGTCCCAGTAAATCCAAACTATGCTGTCCAATTCAAAATAAAATCCCAGGTTAAGAAATATTTGTTTTTTTATATTTTCAAATCAAATTATTAGGTATGTTAATTACTAGCACAGCTTCTATAAATAGTATTTACTTCATGTGTTTTAAAAGGACAGCAATTTGTTACCATCTACACTTTACAGGAGATTTGAGCATAAACAAAGAAAATTTGTTGAATTTTTCTTTTCTTTCTCTCTCAGCTGTTTACTGTTGCATCGGAGTTCGTCCTGTGTAGGTTAACAAACAAACAGAGCCAGCTTAATCACCCTAAGTCTCCCACTGACTGCATCATCCTCTATGTATTTGTAAAATAGTAATTTTAAGCTATGAACACCCTTATATTTTTAATGGTTTCACCAAATATGTAATTAATAGAGCAACACTTTATCTTTGATAATAAAAAGAGAAATTTGTTGACTATGATTCACAGATAATATAAAAAACAAACAAAATGTCTCAATGAATTATAGCACTGTTTAAAATTCAATACTATATGCATTGAAAGTTGGGTGGAAGGAAAACGTGCGGTAAGAAAGGATGTTCTAACAGATAACCACAGATAACCACAGAGAACTGGAGATTAAATCTGTTCAAGACGTCGCGGGAGCTTCACATGGGTGGACTGAGGATGGAGTCAGATTATGTACGGACGGGTCCCACAGATACGGTAAAGATGTCAAAGTTCACCCAGAGACGATGTAAGAATCACCTTACCTGGGCTGAGAAAGTTACAATTTGACTAAGGTCTCAGAGTCTGGAGAAAGAGCAACACAGGATTCATGTTACTAGAAGTCCAGTGTGAAGTTTTTGTTTTCTGCTAGTGACTGAGGTCCACTCTCAACGCAGCCGTCTGTCTACCTGCATTTATAGGCCAGCAACCTTGTCAATATGGCAGACACTAGACCAAAGAAGGGCCTTTCCACCCAAGCAGAAGCACTAGACTCCAGTCATCTCATCAAGTCATCAGGTTAAGGCTAGACTCACGTCATGAAATGAATGAAGTCTGGTGCTGCAGCTGCTTGGGTGGAAGGAAATCCAGCAGCCACTCGGCCCTTTCTGGAACCATTTTGACACCTGTGCACTAGACCCATCAATACAGATAACCTGAAGGTAGCAGTCTAATCATCCCGACCTTCAATAACACACCAACATGCATCAATTCATGCAAAAGGAGCCCAGACCAAGTGCTGAGTGTAAGCCTGGCATTTCTGTTTAATGTGACTCCTTCGTTGATTTGCAATATTTCTAAATTTCCAGTAAATACATTTTAGGTTTTCACAATCTGTACAATCTCACCGGAATTACAAGGTAAAGGCTTGGAATAGTTTTCTCTATTTTCAGCTCAACTTAAAAATACTTAAGCCTAGAAAAGGTAGAAAGTTTGTTGTACGACATTGTGAAGAGTAATAATAAATCAGAATCTTTCTAAAATCAAGTTTTTGAGCTCTACTTGTACTCATATTTTGCTCAACTCTGGACATACCTGAAGTGCTTGTAAGGAAAATAAATCAAAGCTTCGTCTGACCAAGCACACTATTCCAGTTATCGCCCCTGCAGCTTTTAGCAAACTCCTACACCTGTGCTTTAAGGATAGAAAAGCCTTTTTTCCTGAAATGCCTCATAAATAAATAATTAGACTACAGACAGCGTTAAATTAATTTCATAAGAACTTGTTCCAAACATTTGGTGCAGCACAATAATCTGAGCTTTGTAGATACGGCTACATCTGTTCACTGTGCATGTTGGCAAGATAAATGTGGTTGTTTCAGTGTGAAAACTTTCTTGTAAACTGAAGGGGGACCCAGCAGATAAACTGTTTGGAACCGCTGGTCTAGATAATCTGATCAACTTGAAAAATGAAACAACCATTGGAGGTATAGTTCTTAATCATTGTGCCACTGGGTTTTTTTTTTTTTCTTTTTCAGAAACTGTAATGATACTTTAAAAAATAAATGTATTGTACTTGATTTATCCTTACACGGTAAAGGGGGGTTGGTGCATTTTTGTATTGATGTTTAAAGATAAATAAAAGATTCCATTATTTTATAAATACCTGACCTGAAACAAAACAGACACTTGGATATGCTGATTTTTTTTAAGCACACACCATCCACCATTTTCTTCGGCATTCGAATCCAGTCTAGTGTTGTTTCCAAACCCATCATTGCATGTTCATAATCACACATGGCACACATTTTAGATTTGCTTAATTTAGTTCATAACCTTCTAACTGTGACTCATTTTTT
>JAUZNJ010040803.1:0-10238 GCA_034780135.1 Jordanella pulchra | reverse complement strand
TATCACACAACTTGTACTTCTATACATAATTTCAGAAAGTGAAACCAATAGATGATACAGATTCATTACCTGTTAAGTGAAATATTAAAAGGTATATAAAGTGTTTTAATGATTAAAACTGTAGCATAATGTACATACAAAATTGGGTGTCTTGAAAATTGCAGTACTACACAAGATTACTAAATTAATATACATTTTAGGCAGATATTACTGGCTTTTGAAAACTATCTTAATTTTGATGCACTCAATACTTTATTAGGCTTTGTTTTGCATACACACAGGAATCCCACAGAGGTGGTGGAGCTGGTGGTGGACAACTGTCGCTCCGCAGACGGAGAGGTGGAGGGTCTGACGGACGAGTTCTCGGCGCTGGAGATCAGATCAGATGCTTTATGGTATGGAGTTAGTCAGCCTGTGGATCTACTGTACTGCGATGTAATGAAAGCACAGGTAGCTCTGACAGCTGCCTTTATGTAGCATTGTTGGGTCTGGTGTCTTCAATCTTCCTTTTACTCCATAGACTGTATGGAGCTCATGTCAGTTAGATGAACATAATAATATTATGGTTATTGACAGCGTTAGGGTCATTATTTCAAAAAGTAACTAGTTATAGTTAAAAGTTACTTCTACAAAAAAGTAACTAAGTTAGTAGCTCAGTAACTGCACAATCAAAGTAACCACATATAAAGTTACCTTTTGTGATCAAAAATGTCAAAACATTTACCTTTCCTGTTATCAGAACTTTAAATACAACTGGTGGTTTAGTTATGGAATGTAAAATGTTTATTATCAATTCATGAATTAATTGATTTAATAATATCTGGAAACATTGAGTACTAATCTCCACCGTTTTGAAAACAACTAATGGAGTTGCAGTGTGTAAATGTCAGTTCACAAAGATGTAAATGCTTTTTGCTTGTAATAAAAGAACAGTAAGATGCTTTAGAACTTTATACATTTGTAGGTTGATAGCCTTTGAGTTGCTGTAAAACAGGTATGATGCTGAAAAATAATGCTTTTCAAGCAATTTAACAAAATCAAATATAGATGGGTTCCAGAGAAATTTAGAATAGCAGGAATTTCTAATCACAGAATTTCTGTGTGAGAAAACCAAGTAATTAAGATAGTAAAGAACATTTGATGACAAAGCAGCTGTTGATGTTGAGATGATCTGAGAAGCTTCTTAAGAAAGCAGCTTCTTCTAACTGATATAAAGTCCCTGTTCCTGCACACCATGAGTAAATAACAGGCACATTTAGCCTTTGACTTCAGCAAGCATTTTAGTTTTTTTTTGTTTTTTTTGAAGAACACTGTCGAATCAGTGGCCCTGTGCCATTGTCTCTCCTCACAGTCTGCGTTGAATGCTTGCTGAACAATCGCCCACTTTACAGCTCCTCAGCTAATTGGGGACACGTATAATTCTACCTCAGCTCCCTGCTCATCCTTGTCATCCTTGTGCTCATCCTCCCTGCAGTAAAAAAATGTAAGATGGATAAGTTATATAAGTATAAACTAACACAGCTACTAATGCTATTATTATGTAAAGCTGTTACTCCCAACACCGGTCACTGAATCATGTCAGCTTTTGGTACTTTCATAAGTAGGATGCCAATTCCTGCAGGAATCTCAAAGCAGGGTTAAACTGGAGGAAAATATACTTTCTACAGTTTTTTAAAGACATATCGACACCTGTCTAAGAGTCTTTGTCAGTTCTGTACAAACTTCAGTTAGAGCGCTGATGTTTTTAAGCAGCATGGAGGTTTATCCTCCTAAGCATATTTCAAGTCAGATACAAATCACTTACACTCCTGTTGTCCTCCTTGGTTGCCAGAGTTTTTGGTTGTGTATGGGCTATTTGTTAGCCCATTTGAATCATGATGAGACTGCTTATGTAACTTCTTTGGGATGATTTCTATAACCCAATTGTAGACGCTTGGAAAATGAGACTGCAATCCTCCCCGTCTGTTCAGTAATGTTTTTTTTCCCTTCTAACAACATTTTCTAGCATAATTTAATTCAAAGGAAGGTACAATGTGTACATGTAAAGTATGAGTATACATTTGTGTAAGTGTAAAATGTTAAATACAGAAAAACAGTAATAGGCTATATCAAGAAACAGTAACATAGTAAAAAATAATAAAAACAATAACAAATGAAATAACTACTAACAAAATTATTTTATTACAAATAATCGTTTTTTAGAACAGTTTAAATATATATTCATGTTGCTCTATCATTTGAGCATATAGCCCCCCCTTAGCCTTCAGCTAGGGGTGCAATTAGGATAATCCATATGGTCTCATAAGGGGTCTGAGGATTTAATCATGGTACCTAATGGCAGTTTGGTGAGCACATGGAGGACTGTGGGGCCGTCCAAAGAAATGCCACCCCACACCATTACTGACCCTCTGCCAAACTTGTCATGCTGAAGGAAGTTGCAGTAAACAGATCTCTCTCCCCAGCGTCTCTAGACTCTGCCGCGTGTTCAATGTGAACCTGCTTTGATTTGTGAAAAGCACAAATTGTGAAAAGCACAAATTAGCAAATTCCAAGCATGCTGCACAGTGTTGGGCTGTGATCAACCCCCATCTGTGGATGTGGGGCCCTCATACCATCCTCATGGAGACTTTTTCTACATGGTTGTGCAGATGCATGCATATTTCTGCCAGCTGGAGGTCATTCAGCAGGGCTCTGACAGTGCTGCTCCTGTTCCTCGTTGCACACAGATGTAGGTAGCAGTCCTGCTACCTCTGCCTTTGTGCAAGGAGGTAAATGTCCTGTCGCTGGGTTGTTGCCTTCCTATGGCCTCTTCCACATCTACTGGTGTACTACCTGTTAGTGCCTCCAACCTCTGAACACTACGCTGGCAGTGTGGAAGCACCACCTGTTGTCTATTGCTTATAGCAGCACCTATTGAAAATATTCCATTTGCATAATAGCATGTGAAAGTGATTGTCAATCAGTGTTGCTTTCTAAGTGGACAGTTTGATTCGATCGAAGTTATGTTGTATTGAGTATGTGTTCCCTATACTTTTTTGAGCAGTGTATATAAGTGAGTGATTTTTATTGGTTTTTAGGGCTGAGTATGGGTGGTGAGAATGAACCCTGCTTTCTCAAATTGTGATTACAGTGCATTTATGATTTATCAAAAGGATCAGCTATTTCTTTTATTTAGAGGCAGTTTAGTTTGTCTATCTAGTCCCTCTCAATGAAATCTTCATTTGAAAACTGAAATTGGTCTTGACTGAGGACATCTTGTCTAAAATAAAAACCTGATGATCTGTCACATTTACATTTGACAAAAAAGTAAAACAGTAGACAACTGCAGGAGAGAAATAATTAACATATAAACATCGGACTCTTGGAAATATTGGACAAAAACTGATATCTTGTGTTTAATTTGCCAACATATTTCAAAATTATGCATTAATAAAATAATTTTATTTATAATTAATTTGGTAACTCTTGAGTGTTAAATATTTTGTTGTAAAAGCTAGATTTTAGATAAGTGATTCTATGTCTTTTCACATCAAGTCACAAATATTCAGATACAGTGTTTACATTTAGAAGCTCTTACAATGAACCACAGTATGTGGTAAAAGCAGCTCCAAGTGCAAGCCAAACAATCCTTTCCCCAGCTGCAAATGAAACCATATTCAGTGTGGCCATATGGAATATTAGCAGTCCACCTTAAGAAAAAAGCAATCTGCAGTAAGACAGTTTTCCTCCTGACCATAAATGGCCTGGGCTTTGAAGAGAAGAGTTGCAGGTAATTTAGGGATTCCTTGTGAGATTAAGAAAGCTCTGCTTACAACATCATGTCGACATTTTATGCAGGTTCATATTACATATGAGAGCTTCACATAAGATACAGTAACTTATCCTCTGGTTTAATGACCATATTTTAATCTGTGCTACTAAAGATATTTTTTACAAACTTAAACATTTTTTCCTGGTTTACAATACTAAGCAAAGTAACTTAAACATGTTTAAACAAGCAAAACTCTATCTCATTAGCACATACACAGGGCCCATTAGACAAGATCTACACACACTGTATAAAAAGACAGAACTTTCTTTTCTTTACTATTTATATAGCCCTTTTCAGCAGCAAAACAATTCAAAGTGATTTACGCAATAGCAAAACATTCAGAAAAAAGTACATTACGAGACAAAAAAAAAGATAAAATCATCAATAAAAAACAAGAGGAGAATAAGAAGTTAGATCTGAACTAATAATGTTTCAATAACACTGTCAAAGGTCACATTAAGATTAAATACATACAATTTTAATCTAGATTTATGCTGCTTCATGTTTGGTTCTGGTTCTTGGTATCCAGAGTAGACAAAAGCCAGAAGACCTGAGAGGGCTGGGCTGTTGATACACTGCAACTAGTATATAATGTATTTTGGTACTAAGCCATTCAGTAATTTGTAGACTAACATAAGCATTTCTAAAATGTATTCTCTGAGTTGTGGGAGGCCAGTGTAAGGATTAAGAAGTGGGATGATATGCTCCACTTTCTTAGTATTAAAGAGAAAGCATGCAGCAGCCCTTTGGGTCAAATGCAGTTGGTTGCAGGTCTTTTTTGGCAGATCTGTGGTTAATGATACAGGTTAGAGCTTAGGATAGTTTTCATGCATGCTTCTCTCTGTTGAGTAGGTGTAATTGAGCGGATGTCACCTTAGAAGTGCAAAGTTGTTACAGTTGTGAGAATGGTAGAAAACATGTAACACCAAAGAACAAACAAGAGCAGGTGAAAAATGCTCCAGAAGGCTGGAGTCTGTAACCTGATCCTCATCTCTGTATATGATGTGCAGTTGGATTTGAATGGTCTTTATAATTACCTTTTAAATGCTTGAGGTCATTATTTCGTTAGTTGTCCAAAAATGTTATTTAAAAAAAAGGAATTTGTTTTATAATAAGAGAATCTGATATGGCAGATGCATTGCAAACAAACAAACAACAATAAGTTCAATGTTTATGAATAGTTTTGCATGAAATACCAAATTAAGTTAGCAAGTTGGTCATCAAACCATAAACCTCCTGGTTGACACAAAGTTTCTGCAATGATTTTTAGGCTTTATTTTATAAAAAAATATATTTATTATTTTGTTGAGATAAGTCTTTTTCAAGTATTGTTTTTTGTTGATTCCTTCAACTATCAGAGAGTGCAAACAAAACGAACAAACAAAAAAACATCATAATTTGTTTGTTTGATTAAAGTAATTTCTATAACAAGACATTATGGTAAACAGTAGAGGAGTAGTCTTTTTTCCAAATACTTTTACACACTGTATTTTTTTTGGAAAACTACTTCTGCTTGAAAAAAAGTATAGCAGTAATGGCTGCTATATCTGCCTGCTATTGCTGTACAGTTAAAGGAAGTGTGCTTTTACAGATTTTGTTGAAGCTGAGAAAAAAGATGATATCTTAAATGTGGAATGTGAACCATGGTAAACAGTGCAATGGCTTTTACTCTAATGAAGCATTCTTAGATAACTATCGGTCAAAAAAATTGGATAAACAACACAGAAACCTTGTTAGCACTGGAAATGTTTAGACTGGGATTATGTAACATGATCACAGCTTCTGATTGCACTTCCTTTCTCATCTGTTAGCCACTGAAGAAGTGACCTGCAGGCATAAACTGCATTAATGCTTTGGAACTTACAAATAATGTATTTAAATCATCAATTTAAAACCTTTAAAAATTACGGTGGAGTATTCTGTGTCAGACTGTTGTAAAATAAAAAATGGATTCATTTCTATCACACAAATATACCAAAAAAGTAAAGAAGATAAAACAAAACATGTTTAATTTTGATAATAATAATAATAATAATTCATTCCACAAGTGAAGAGGCTGAAGGAATTAATCCTCTGAATGTTTTTGACCCAATAGTTAGTTAATCATAAATTAATTAATCATCAAAGAACCTAAGGAAAATCAAGTGATAACCAAAGTTAACATGTATTTTAGAGATTCTTGTAGTAGAAATGTGAACATAATCTGTATTAATTCCAGAAATGGAAACTTGTATTATACATTAAGTCCTTAGAAGTAATTCTTGCAAGATATATCTATAAGACAAAACAAAGTTAAGATTCGTTTCTAAACTTTAGTGAAGGAAACATGAGACCATTTTATTCTTTAACTTGCATTTTATTATTTAAACAAATGTTCAAATGGAAGCTGTTTACATATTCAATATGCATATATGTTCTATTAATTCAATCAGCAAAGTTTTAAGCCTGTTGATTAATTTAATAAATATATACAGGTGCATCTTAAAGAATGTAAATACTGACAGGTATATCTAAAATATATATAGTATGCACACATGTACGTCAAAGAATTAGAATATTTTGAACAGTTTAATATTTAATGTTACTTATTTAAAACATGGCAAAAGATTTCTTACATTCATTCATACACTGAAATATTTTAAGGTTTTATTTCTTGCCTCACACATTAATCGGCTATTAACTCAAAATAACTGCAAAGATTCTTGGAAAGGCATCTGCAACTTGCAACTCCAGAGCATTATGTGGCTCATTGGACCCTCTCTAATGGCTTTTAATGGTGGCTAAAATTATATAAAGAACCAACTAATGAACTATAATAACAAAAACCAGGCTTGGAAACTTTAGTGGTTTATATAAAGAATATTAGAATCTAATTTTCTCAACAGAATCACAATAGAAGAAGCATAAATATTTTTTAGTGCCATTTTCCTTTTACTTAGGTTGGAAATTATGTGTTTTATTATTATTTTATATTAAATAATGCCCCATACTTCATATTTATTAATTCTTTTAACTTGTTCCCTATTTCAAAAGATAAAACTAGAAAAAAACACTATTGGTTGTTTAAGATGGGAACAGATTTCCTTCGGCAATATTTACCAAAAACAATATGTTGTGTTTTATTATTGGAGTCATGTAATATTTTGCAGCTCTAAATGATTTTTACTTAGTCATAACTCTGGGCAAAATGGATCTTTGGATATAAAAAATGCCAGAGCCCTGCTTTAGGAGGTCTGCTGACTTAACCTAAGTAGAGTGGACAGTAAATGAGGACCTCTAACAGTAAACAATCTGACTGTTCACAGAGGGCTGTATAGTACATTTATCAAAAGTTGAGTGGCTGGCAAAATGGGGTAGAATGAGGAATATCAGCAACAGGGATAATTCAGAAACTGAAACTAGAACAAGGTTGAGATCTTTTAAAAAGAACACATAAAAATACAGATAAGTTATGTGTTTAACCATAATAATATCAAGTAATTATGTTTTACATTTCTGCCCAACCAGCACCAAGATCTGGAGCAGTTTTATATTTCAAGCTAATAATCTAATTTCACTTTTTCAGCTTTATTGAAATCAGGGATGTTTTCCTTCTCACCGAAAAACCAAATTGCAGCTTCATCTGATGCTTACTTTAGTACTCACAAATTTGCCTGCAGTATTTTTTTCACAGGCTCTGTTTTTATAAACAGGAGCCTTGGGAAACCATGCCGAGGCAGCGCATATCCCATATCTGATAAACACAAGTGTTGTGCCAGCTTTTGGAGAGCTCCTTAGATGTAGATATTTTTCACCTCCTAACTTCTGGAACCAGTTAAAAACGTAGTAAAACTAACTGATCTACATTAACTGGTTTATAAGTAAAAGACTAACAGTGCTGTATAGTAAAATGGGGAACTACATGCTTTAACGTCATCTGCCCACAGGAAAACTGTTTCTAAGAAGCACACACCTCTCTTTCCTCACACAAGAACATATGCCTCGTATCTATTATTCTACCATTCAGGCTTAACTCCGCCTGCTACTTCCTGTCATGCACATGAGCAAAGCCAAACCTGCCTCTTTCCCCTGCGTACTTTTCCTACCTTCTTTGTCATTCTGACATCGACTCTACCCCTTCATTACTTGAATTAAAGCTGCAACTGATGACAGGAAGTCATAAATAGGATCAAATTATCAGACAGCACTCAAAGAGAAGAACTTTCACTTTGCCTGGTAATTGCTTCACAAGCTAATAATTTTCTTACACATTCAGGAGAACAAGCAAAAATGTAGTGGTTGGATTTCAAGTATGAGGAGCTGTTTCTGAAGAATATTTTCTGACCTGCAGGAACTGAAGCTGATTTATCTGTGGAATGTGTCTACTCTTCTGCCACAACACACAGCTCTGAACAAGAACACAGGTGAGGTTAATATTTAATCAAAGAATGATTGTAAAATACCTACGTATAACTGAAGACTCATAAGAAAGCCTTAGCAGTAGCAGGGAAATGGTTAAAAACCTGGTGACTTATGTTTGATTTAATGGACTTTTGTTTCTATATTAATAGAGCTGACATTGTAGCCCTGGAAATGCTCAAGCAGCTCATGTTATGCTTGGCTTCTGCTTGCATGAGAATGATTTCATAGTTTAATGTTTAGAGATTCACAAAGCAGGACACAGTGAAATGTTTCAGACAGAAAGTTGTTTGACAATATGGAGCTCTGGATTGATACTTCTTTATAACTGTTTTTTTACATATTGACAACCTATGGCTAAGCTCACTTAATGTTTGCAATGCAAAAAAAAAAAAAACATACAATACTAATAAATAAAAAAATACTCTGCACGTGAGATACGATAGGCCTCTTTTTATGATATTAAAAATACAACCACACACTCACTAATGTTTTTGAATACTTTTCCTTTAAATGAATTCCTCCTTTCATTTATTGTTCGTATTATAACTGTTGTTTTCTAAGAAACTCAAAAACGGAATTTCCAGCAGAATTTCCATCACTTGCTCATTTGTAAATGTTTCAATTTCTGTTAACCTTTTAATGTTATATGAACGCAATATCCCCCCACACCAAAAAAGAAAAAAAAAAAACATCACAGAAAAAGAAACACTAAGGAAATACAAAGGAAATATCAATGTGCAGTTACTCATAGAATCCATGACGATGACGCCATACCACTAAGGCAAAATTTGATAGATGCGATCATATGAAACTGATAACCCTGGGGGAGTCGGTGCTTAACCTCACATTTACTACTCTGGCAGACTTGCAACAGATTCCAAAAGTGTATTATATGAAATGCATTTTTGGGTTCAGAAAGTAATCTTGTGACTTATTACATACAGATCATCCAACATTCATATTTCTTTACTTGTTTTATCTGTTCAAGGTCATGTCACTGTGAGAGAGGCTGGGTACACCTCAAGATATTTTGCCTTTCCATCACAGGGCAAGACAGAATCCTACCTGAAAACAAACAAACAACTAACAAGAATGTAAATATTCAGACACTCATATATACAAACAATTTGAGCCGACCAGCTTAGCTTGAAGTCATGTTGATGGTCAGTAGGAAGAAGAGATTTCACCATGCTGTCCACTTTGCTTGGTGTTTACAAGTAATTTCCAAAGACATGTTTTTCTTGGAAAATGTTATAAAAGAATCAATAATCAAACCCACCTCACGCAGACCAAAAATGCAGCCCATTATGATTCACTAAAGATGATCTCATGCTGCGTTTTTTTTTCTGTTATTGAGTTATGGCGAAGTTAATTTCATTACATGCTCCCTGAGCCTGTAAAGACACCAGTATCAGGCAGATGGAGGGAGATAAACACTTAGATGAAAAAAAGAAAAAACATGACCAATGCTGTAAAAGCAAGAGATATATGTTTTTTCTTTTAGATATTTTTGATTTTCCATTTTCCTTATACATATAGACATGCAATCCCCCATCTTGAGTGTTATTTTCTGAATGATCATATAACAAGAGATGAAAAAATATCATAAACAGTGTTTTGTGTTGTTAGATTTTTAGCAATTTAAATAAGATCTTGTTGCAATTTATGAGGCTTGTTTTGCTATAGTTTTTTATCACCATAAATAACAAGCTCCTACGAAAATTAACCAAGCTTATCTTAATATTAGTATAGATTTGTATACAAGAAGTTTGTGCATGTGTGTGGTGGTAGTGGTAGAATAATAACATTTTGAAATGACACAAATTGACAGAATAAATCAGAAGGACATTAACACCCTTAGTTAACATGATGAGTCAGAGTAAGAATCTTAAATCTTTGTGCCAGAGTCATTACAAACATTTGTCTTTGTCAGTCTGAGGCAAGTTTATATGACACCTAGATGGCATCTTGTCCATGTGAGCCTACATTCAAATAGGTATTTGAATCTTAGGTTTTTTTTTTTTTT